>ML778385.1:381406-404584 GCA_009831015.1 Picea engelmannii | reverse complement strand
ATATATGATTGTTTTGATATAGGATATATCTGACGATGTATATACCATCTGTGGTAATATTAAAATCTGAACAGCAAACTGGTTATTCATAATCCATGGTAATCAAGAAACCGCTATATAGTCAAATCACTTATATTAATGTGTATAATAAAATATATATCATTAAACTAAAAAAAACTTTAATTTCAACCATATAAGAAACAGCATACCCAACAACATTCTATGTAAAGCTTATTCATTACCTAAAAAACCAGTAGGATCGAAAGATGACCGATAGCCAAAGAATTGGCATTAATTCTGAGTGGGAGAATCGATCTTATTTTATAAACGAACAAGAGAAATTGTCAGCCATTAACAAACAATAAATTCACTTTGAAGATGAACAAACAATAAACGAAATCAAATATGTGAATGCCTAAAGTTACATTTTGAAGATTCAGTGTACTGTATTCAAAGATTCAAGGCACATTACAGTAGGAAGGATGTGAAAGCTCATTACATCAACCTTTCTCCATGGCAATGGCAAAAGTAACAGTGGGTCCGTGTCGCCTTAATTGGGTCGAAGCCAGACGTCAAAAGGCAAGTTGTTAACACCAAAAAAAAAACTGACAGAAATGAGGTATCCGGCTGAGTCTGCGTTCTTTTAGTGCGATTGAAGAGTGGAGAGAAAATATAGCATGTTCACATTAATGGAGGAACGTTTCCCAGAGGCTGGCAGTGGGTGACCACATCAAGTATGGCCTGCTGCAACCAACAGCCTTATTATCATTGGTGATGGAACCTCATGGCCATGGGAAGCCCACAATCAAACAAAGTCAATTATGATTGAGAGTACCTTTCGGTCTATGAAAATCAGCCTTGACCTCAACCACCATGCTGAGTAATATCCTGAGACGGGTGGTCTGTAAGCCCTCTGATCTGAATGGTTTCAGATGAGAGGCCTTATAAATCACGGACAACAGCATTCAATGCTGTATATCAGAGTGGATTTTTATTTGTATGTAGACAAAAAGATTTAATGTTTCAACCGAACTACTTCAATCATGATCATCAATTTGTTGTCTTGTTTCAAGATACAGATCCAAACAATCGCAAACATCTCGATTGGAAAAAGCGTTGGATCATCATACTGGGAGTAGATCGTGGGCTTCTGCATCTTCAGCAGGATTCTCATCCGTGGATTATTCATCCAAAGTATTGCCTCAACTTTTAACGGATCTACCATGATCCTAGTCTCAGAGACTAAAAATCCTAGAAGATGCCCTGACCTAATGCAAAAGATTCATTTATGAGGTTTCAACAAGATGCGATAATGGAGACATCTTTCAAATACTAGCCGAAGGTGCTTAGGGTGATCCACTCTCTTACAGGAGTGAGAAGAAAGATTATCAAGATAGGCCTAAAATATATGCTTGAGATCATGGAATGTGAAGGTCATAGCTCATTGGAAGGTTGCTCTGACGTTTCTAAGGTCGAAAGGAATTTTACGATATGTGAAAGTACCCCAAGCGAAAATAAATGTCGTCTTATGTTGGTCCTCGTGTTTAATCTGAATTTGGTTATACCTTGAAAATTTGTCCATAAAATAAAAAACTTCGCTTCCCACACACTCGTCAAGAATCTAATCGATGAAAGGTGTCAGGAAGTTGTCTTTAGGGCAGGCCTTGTACTGGTCACGAAAATCCATGCATACGCGGATGGTTCCTTGTTTTTTATTCACGAGAACAAGATTGGATACCCATTCAGTCAAGGGGACTCGTAGATAAAGCCAACATTAAGCAATTTTTCTACCTCTTCCTTAATAGCACGGGCCTTCTCGGGATTGAAATATCTAGGACGTTGTCGAACAGGCTTAGAATCCGGGTAAGTTTTAATCTCATGTTCGACAACTCGAGGGTCGATTCCTGGCATCTCTTCATATGACTAATCAAATACATCTCAGAATTCCTTAAAGAGTTCGGTGTAGATAAAATTTTCTTCTAGCGAACAATCTGCACCGAAGTATACATTTTCAATCTTGCCAGGGATATGAGAGATATCGATCGTGACGATAGGGGAGATACTTTCCATGTTTCCTTCGGCATAAATGTCGTGCATACGAAGTGGAACTACGATGTGACTGACTATCTCGCTCAAAGTAGATCTAAAGTCATCTTGCTCAATTCTAGCAAGCTCTGGGAGAAAATAAGAGCGGTGATGCATATCATCCCAAGGCTTATCAAAACCATTCATGGCCTCAATGATAGATTCATCCGAAGGTAAAGTCTCATCGAGGAAATCATGTGAACAAGATGACAAAGTGGCCCAAATGGGCACTAGAACAGGATCCTCCTCGTCCGTCTACGAGATAACAGGATCATGATCAGCGGAAGAGTCAAGAACAGCTTGATACGCAATCTCTATTGTCGATAGTGGCATGGCCATTCAAGAATGTGACTGGCCTTCACAAGACATAGTCGGGGAAGGTAGGGTCCAAGGATCGTTAAAATAGGAAGTGAGAAAAAGAACATAACTCTCTGACGATACGGGCCTACTGGACATGGCGTAAATATGGTGAATCGGTGCCATGAATTCGAAGGTACCCATAATGGATGAATACATTCCGACACCGATATTTTTAGTTGTCAGTTGAGAATTGTCGATCACAGGGATCGACGGTCCAACAAATGCATTGGGGCTAGCATACGCAAAGGATAATTGGTCGATCGTCACAATCTTCCCAGCATGAGGAAAACAAAGAGTACAGAAGACGGACGATACAATTTCAATCATACTATAAGTCCAGTTGCGTCCTAGTAACAAGTTATAATCGAGAGGTGCATCAACTACCTCGAAATCCACCTCTACCGTCTTCCCACCTAATTGGACTAGAAAGGAAGGAAGAATATCGTGATGGTGGAAGGAATGACCGTCAAAAGAAGTCAACATGGTCGGAGATTGATAAAGGGTCGGAGAGTCGAGGGCTTTCCAACAGACCAGGGACATCACACATGGTGCAACACCTTCATCAACAACAATATGCTTGATGGTATACTTCGAGTAAGCCATGTGGATTTGAAATGCCACATGGTAAGGCAAGTGAGGCTTCACATATGTGATGTCAATATTGATAACTTTTGAGCCACAAGGGTCTATATCTCCTAACACAGATAGCAAGAAATTCCTCTATGAAGGACACATCTCGAGTACCTCTAGAGTCGAAATCGCACAAGGGTTTTGACCCGGGTCCTCAACAATAGAGTAATTATGGGCGTCTCTAGCATTAGGATTATGGGTAGAGTGCTTGAGTACTCCTTTCGGAATACGAGTCAAGGGCTTTGGTTTTTTGTTCTGTAAGGGAGTCTTTGGAAGAGGTGAAGACTCTAGACCAAGAACACTCTGTGGAGAACTGTAATCACGAGACCGAGTGGCTACATTAATCTCATATTTAACCATATTGATGCATAAGTGGTCATCGTCTTGCGTCGGTGGGTTTTGACTCTTGCTCGACACATCTCCGGCATTTGAGGAGCTTGAGGCCATGTGTTGGTTATGTGGAAAATGATTAGTCAGCATGGCGGTCGGTAGATATAAAATCCTCACAGCTTCCGCAAGTTTGGGGCATAAATGGGTAAGGTGATCGTTTGTATAAAGCTTATAGGGAAAATTCACCTTCTACCTTTCTTTCTTTCCCTCACCAACATTATTATTCATCTTCTCATTATTACCAATGTCCTTGGGTTTATTAATATTGTTCCCACCCTTACGATTACCATTACATCTCTTCTTCTTATTCCCTCTTGGTTGTTGGTTACCATTCAGGTTGGTCGACGATTGCACATAATGTACATCCACCAACTGAGTGGGGTTGGAGGACACAAACGAAGTTGGCCCTCCTACATACTAGTTTAAAGACAAGTCTTTCAAACGGCTTATCACCGAGTCTGCAGATTTCACATTGGCGGAACCTACAACTCCATCGACATGATGCCCGAGATTTTGTCTAGGGTCATAGTTTGACCTCAATGCATCTGGAAGAATCTCATATAACATCCCAAATTGATCGTATATAATATCTAACTGTTGGGCTTTAAAAATCGCTTCTTCCTCAGTTGTAGCCCCGGATGTAGAAACATCCTTCTAAATATAAGGCAAGAGAGAATTAAGGAACCACACTAGCAGGAGGTCTGGGGGTATGTAGGCCTTGATCAACCTCTTCCGTCTACACCACTCCTGGATTTGGTCCGATATATGAGTGGCCTTGTCCTGACGAAAGGTCGACAAAATTTCTATGTCGACATCATAACAAACCAACAATTGGAAGTGGTTGAGGAAGACTAAAACCAACTGATTAAAAGTTATGTATGCCCCACTAGGTAGCTCGATATACCATTTCACAACAACCCCCATGAGTGTGCGTTGAAACAATCTTAACCGAATAGAATCGTCATTAAGGGAATTCGAAGAGCACCAGGATCCTCACCAATTTTACCCTCAAATTTTGGAATATCCTAAGGAAGTTTAGTGGGGATGGGGGGCCATGATAGATCATGACACACGGGGTCATTCATTAACTTAGATAAGTCTAGAAAATTGAGCGTGGCCAGAAAAGGGAAATGGGGTTGTGGCATTTGGCCCCAAGCTCCCTGGAAAGATTTTTGTTGGGGAATTTCAGCTCATCCAAGGTTCTGGTAAGCACCATGGCTCTATTTGGGATTGTAAGACCCTCCTTCGGACTGATTCATGAGGGGTTGGTTGGGAACCATTCTAGTAGGAATGTTCTGATGAGGGTTGTAAACATTTCCCCCATCTGGAGTAGATCCATACTAGGGATTTCCTAACGAGTGAAATTGACCTCCTCTAGGTGTGAAACCAAAGGATAAAGGTGGATTCATCATGCCAAATGTGTTGTTTGAAATTGTCACAGAGTAGGTGGGTGTAAAGGACGTACCATAAACAATAGATTGTCTTCCAGATTGGTTACTCCATCCAGAAGTAACAGGATTAGACCCGGGGTTAAAAGGAGGAACACCTCCAATGGTAGGAGTCATTTGAGGAACATGAGTACCACCAAACGAGAATGGAGTATGTGGAGGAGCAGTTCCCCGAAGTCCAATGCTAGCATTCGTTCCATCCGCTGGGATGGAGTTTGAAAATTGCAACGTGAAATTTGGCATACCATAGGAAAAAGGACTAGAGGCCATAGGGATGGAATGAACATTATAGCCCGGTGAGTGACTAAGAGACCCAAAAGGGTTCATGGCTATAGGTTGATTATTCACTATAGGATGGGCAGAGGTGATGATAGACACCTCCGACACTACAACCATTGTGGTTGAAAGCGTTAAAGGGGTACCGTTAACTATAGTAGGTATGGGGGTCGAAGGAATCCCAATATCTTGATGACTCAATTCAGTACTAATCCTTGTATGATCACAAGTCTAATAAGTGGAGGTGTGTGTAACACGTTTGATAACTTTGTGCCTTTTAGAAGGAAAAGACTCAAAATGTCGTGGTAACTTTAACAAGAAGAAAGAACTGCAGGGAAGCTAGTATGGCTCCACGATAACTCAAGATTCATGATATATAGAAAACAAATCCTAAGGCCAACTAGTAATCAAAGAGCACACCAATTAGTAAAATAAATAAAAGGCCAATATGCACACAAACAGGATAAAGTGGTTGAAAGGGGCCTCCCTCTCTAAAGTAGGTATGCTCTGCCCAAGAGGGGCCTGAGACTCCTATGCTAAAGATCGAAGGTAACAAAATCAGTTATAAGGGCCCTCGTGGGCTTAACAACTAGTCGGTCAGATCCCCTCAGAGAAGTAATCCTCCATAAAGGTTGTGTGTTGTCCGACCCTTATCTGATCCAGGGTACCTGCAAAATAACCCCTGCAAGTAACCTATGTGGTACCTAAGTCAAGCAAATAAGAAACCACGATATAATTGATGCACATGAGAACAATCGTAAGTCGGGTCCACCGTATGGGCAAGGTAACAAAGCCTGAAACCTTGAAAGAACTGCCTCTCACAAAGGTAAGAGTACTAGCAAGATCCCCATATACGAATAGATCCCCAGAAATATATCTGACTCTAAGAAGGCATCAGGGGGATATCCCTTCAACCAACCTCACGTGACCCCTTGCTTAACTCCGGTGTAAGAGAAACCTCCTGATATTACCAATTATACAATGGATTTATCCACTCCCTTAGTTAGACACATATGTTGATTTAATAGCCTTGGAGAGGTTTACTCACAAAATCCTATTCCAAGGCTCTAAATCCTAATCTAGTTTGTGCACCCTATACAGATAAAATTGTTACTAATCAATTTTAAATTATAGCGTTATTTTTAGTGACTTTTCTTACTAAAAAAGGTGTGGTTGTGAAACTAATGATGTTATGACTCAACAAGTAAAATAAAGGAATATGAATACAATGCAAAGTCCTAACTTCAATTCCCAATAAATTATATTCTTTTCAACATGAAATTTTCAATTCAATTATGAAATTCTAAATAATATTCAATCTTTCTTTACATGTTCTAAGATCAATGTTAAAGACCTACAAATCAAATGCCATCAATGAAAAATGCCTAATGTTTTTTGTATTTTCAATATAAAGGAATGAAAATGCAAGGACTAAACAACAACTTGATATAAATACTCTATTGTATGTAAAAAGAGACAAACCAAGTAGGATATCAAGGAGTAAATTCCCAACCCAAGATGCAAGTACAATCAAATGAAAAATATGATGAGAAAGGAACCGCCCAAAAATTCAACCAAAGAAAGGTTTCCTCTCATTCCAAAAACACTTAACAGTCATAACAGAGACCTAAGAAGACTCAACAATCATCAAAACCCACCCATCAATCATCAATCCCATAAACCAAGAAACAAAGTGTGATGTACGCGACTGTTCAGGAGTAAACCACATATATACACCTCTTGCAGGAGGATAGACGCGTATGTACGCGACTACCAAGAATAAACATGTGTATATGTGTTAAAACACAACCAGGATAAGGGGAAAGCTAAGAAAATCAGACCTAGAATGAACAGAGGCTGTCAAGAAATAAGATGACAATAAACTCAATATAAACGAGAGCAATCAAAGGAGAAAAACACTTCAAACCCTGAAAAATAAGATTCTCTCCCCAGTATGGTCACCAATTTTGTTACAAGGAAAATCTCTCTATGGCTAGGGGTAAACCATAACATACGAAAATGACTGCAGAAATCAACTCTAATATCATGTATGTTATATCAATAAATATGCTAGCAAGACAAGATAAAAGGCCTACCTCATCCAGACATTTGATGAAGTCCACCGATGATCACTTAACTCAAAGCAATACCCTTGCAACTTGTCCTCAACAACCAATAAACGGAAGCATATGGTGATAATATACAATGTTATCACATTCAATATCGGAATCCATCAACATTCATAACAAATACGTCCATGGAATAACAATTCAAATATTTTCAAGATATTAATTGGACGAGAAAAAGAGTATCTCTATTAAAATTAAAATGTAATCAACATAAGTGAATGAATTACAAACTTCTGTGTTGGCATGGTTCAGAACCGAGAAAATAAGTTCCTTCCAGCTGGGCCTCCACCACTTCAATCCTCCATCAAAGGAAAACTCATATAAGAGAGACAATGAGGTTATCAATCAAGTAGGGAAGAGCTTGGGGGCTGAACAATGTGTTCAGACTTAAAGGACAAAGGGATGCAGACTCAATGTGAAGTGAATAATTTCTCCATAGTAACTTTGCTCTCAAAGTTGAATTCTTCTCCCCTTTTCCATAGCTCAGATTTGGCCCATTTATAGCCTTCAAGTGGAACTGAAGGGCTGATTCAGAATGTTTCCAGTATATTGAAGGTGAAGAATCATGGATCTCATGACGTGACATGGAAACCCGACACCATTTTTTAATTTTGGGCACAAATCCTGATGTACTAGATTTGTAGTCTTGCAACCTACGTATACGCATGTTGTTCATTAGGTAGGGAACGTATATGTGGAAAAATAATGTTTTTAGCTCTAGGATTTGCAAAAAGGGACTTCAAGTCTACATAGGGAAATGGAACAAGGCCTTTTGAGCAAATTTGCATAAGGTGAGGCAAATCTTGCTATAACAAGTAGAGAAACCTCACCTTCTAGTTGGGTTTTCTCACGTATTAGGTTTCCTAGGTCATATATTGTGTTTATTTGTCGATGGTGTAATTGTATTTTACTATTCTATACTTTCTGCATTTTATCTATTTCATGCATAAGAAAAAAAATCAATAACTAAATATTCTGGAATCTAAAGGGAAAATAGCCTTAATAGTAAATATTTCAGTGTGTTATTATATCTGTTGTGACAAACTATTCTAGTGAAATATTTAGGATAGTTTACATATCATATTAGTATCAGAGAAGGTTTTTCTTTTGGGTATTTGTGGGAAGTTGCAGGATCTAGGAATTGACTTAATGAGAAGCCGCAAAAATCCTAGCTATGGAGGATGAGTATTTTCATAATAACACTTGAGATCCAACAGAAGATAGATTTGAGTAGTTGGAAGAAAACAATTTCGACATCAGTTGCAATATGAACCTCCTCATGGATACTCTAGCAATCAATCTTGGACCGTTCGGAGGTGATGGGGACTTTAACTCATAGATTGGATAGGAGGGAAAATATGGAGATCAGGAAGATTCAGGAAATGAGTCACAGAAGGAATCCGAGAAAGAGCAGTTGAGTTCGAGTGTTTTTAACCCTTCATAGTCCCTATTCAATATGGAAGCGAAAGTGGACATAAATCCATACCAATTTGATATTGATGCATTAAAACTGAATCATTGGTTGCAACAACTAGAAGTTTATTTTAACATTCACCATATAGATGAAGGGAAGAATATTTCATTTGCTATATTGAAGTTACAGGGTCATGATTTAACCTGGTGGGAGGGAGATCCACCAGTAACTAGGTGAGAGGACTTAAAAACCCTAATCAATTCCCAATTATACCCATTGGTTATGTAGTAGACCAATCGATCTGGTGGCACTACTTCAGGCATGGGTAGGGGAAGAGTGTATATGAGTACACCATTGAGTTTAGAAAGATGGCCATCATGCTAGGTATCTCTTCCAAGAACCCTGATATACTCCTCAAGTATCTGGGGGGTTTAGATAGTCATCTACGAAAGCAGGTGATTCTATTCAAGCTAAGCATAATGGATGAGGTGTGTGTACATGCACAGTACCTGGAAATCATATGACAAAATAAAGGGAAAACTAGTGGTTATAAGTAGAAAGAGCACCAGGAAGCTTCCAAGGAGGGGAAGAAGAAGTGTAAAGGGGGAAAATATAAGAAGACAAAAGCCACTACACATTATAGTAAAGATACCAAAAACCATTACAACCATTGCAACATTGATGGCCAAACTGAGTAAAAATGTTGGAAAATACATCCAAAGATGAACTCGAAGAACCACAAGAAGGATAGAAAGAAAAAGAACCTTCTAGCAACAAATTCAAGCAATCAAGTTGAAAGTAGCTCATATGTGGATGACCATCTGTGTAGAAGGGGGTAAATCTGAGTAGCCTTCTTCACCAAGAAGAGAAGGATATGACCAAGCTCTTCCACATCCAGATTCAGGTCAAGAAGATTAAGATAAATGTTTTGTTCGACTCTGTTTCATGGGATGATATCGTAGTAGAAAATATGGTCAACAATATTGGATTAGAGGTTCACGATCATCCTAGCCCCTATCCATTGGGTTGGGAAAACAAGGATGCAAATATAAAGGTAACAAAATAGTGTAAGATTAAATTTGCTATAAGTGATGATTTTATTGATGAAGTAGAATTGGACGTAGTACCCCTTGATGTATGTGGATTAGTGTTTGGAAGCCCCTGCATGTATGTGAGGGATGCAACATTCATGCAGAGATCCAGCCAATACCAACTGATCAAGGATGGGAAGTCCTACATTATTAACACACATAAAGGAAAGTCAAATATCTCACTAGTAAGTGCCAACCAAGACAAGAATTTTATTAGTTCTAGTAAGAGATATGTTTTTTTTTCTTAAGAAAAAATTAGTCTGATGATGAGTCAATGAGAGTGAAGGCATCCCTAAACGGGTGTACTAAAGAGTATAAACATGAGTTGGAGGAGTTTTTACAGGAATACAGAGGAGTGTTCAAGGATCCTAAAGGGATACCACCCAAGAGGGATGTGGAACACTAAAATACATTTATTGCCAGACTCCCCATTGTCGAATATTGGGTTGTATAGACAGTTTTTTTCTAGAAGATAATGAAGTGAAGAAGTAGTTTCAACAATTGTTGGAACAAGGTGTGATTCGACCAAGTACCTCATCTTGTGGGTCACCCATCATAATTGTGCCTAAGAAGGATGGTAATTTTAAATGTGCATTGATTATAGGGCATTGAACAAGATTACACTAAAGAATCAATACCCTTTGCCAAGGATCAATGATCTGTTGGACTAGATGCAACATGCCAAGTACTTCACTAAGCTACATTTGAAATCAAGATATCACTAGGTATGAGTAAAAAAAAAGATACCTAGAAGACTTCCTTCAATACAAGGAAAGTTTTTTATGAGTGGTTGGTTATGCCATTCATTTTATGCAACACACCAACTACATTTATGAGACTAATGAATGTTGTTTAATGCCATTATCTAGATTTTTTTGTTATTGTTTATTTGGATGATATAATGGTTTATAGTGCTACTTGGGAGGAGCACATATCACATCTTATGCAGGTGTTAGAGACTTTGAAGATACACCAACTACTGGACAATCTCAAGAAATGTGATTTTGGTCAATAGTATTTGGCGTATTTGGGGTATGTGATCAGTGGAGGGGAGCTCAACATAGAATCATGAAGATGGAGGCCATCATGAAATGGCCAATTCCTACAAATGTCATTGAAGTTGGGAGTTTTTTGGGGGAATCACAATATTTCCAGAAGTTCATAGCCTCATTTCAGTGGTAGTTTCACCACTCCAAGCCATAATAGTCAGTGGTAAGAGTTTCCAGTGGGGAAGAATCAACATAAGGCCTTTGATGAGCTGAAAGAAAGATCATTCAAGCACTAGTGCTCACACTACCAAACTTCTAGAATCCCTTCGAAGTGGAGACATATGCAAGTGGGTATACCATGGGAGATGTATTGATGCAGGAAGGAAGGACCGTCTGCTATCATTGTGAAGTATTTTATGGGGTCGTTCTCAACTACCCTACCTATGAAAAGGAGTTATATGCCTTGGTACAAGCCGTCAAAAAGTGGAAGAATTATTTGACGGGAAATGAGACCATCATCCGCACATATCACTAGCCACTGTAGTATTTGCAGGCCCAAAGTAAGCTACAATAGACAAGGCATTACAATTGGATGGTGTTTTACAAAAATTTCATCTAGTCATCAAGTACAAGAAGGAAAACAAAAATAAGTTGGAATACATTCTTTCACGGCCACCCACATATAAGATTACATCTTTGGGAACTCTGATGCACATGGATCCTTTTACCCATGATGCATACAAAGAGGCATACATATAATATGAGGACTTCAAGGAGGTGTTTCAACAAATATAGGGGAAAATTCATATAGAAGAAGGTGACAACAAGGTTGACTATCATTTCCATAATGGTATACTCTACAAGCTGGACAAGATTTGTGTTCCTAAAGGTGAACGATTGCAACTTATCAGATAGGCCCACACCTCCAAGGTTGTAGAACATTTTGGTGTTGGGAAGACAATTCCCAACTTACAAAGGTATGTGTACTAGTCCATAATGAAAGAATATGTAGCATGATATATTCTAGAGCATGTATACTTTGGTTTACCAACAATCCCAGTAAGAGGAAGCAAGTTCTATAGCATCCATTACCTGTACCCACTCAACCTTGGGAAAGTATTTCCATGGATTTTATGGGAGGTTTACAAATAATCGGGAAGGGACATGACTATCTATTTGTGGTAGTTGACAGGTTCATAAAAATGTGCATTCTCATGCCTTGTAAAAAGGCCATCAACGAACAAGAAGAAGAAAACAATTTCTTTGAACAGGTTTGGGTGCACTTTGGGATACCAGGGAGCATCATCTCAGACATGGATACCATATTTATCAGTGCATTTTGGACTACATTGTGGGAGAAGATGGACACTAAGTTGAATATGTCTACAACATTCCATCCACAAACGAATGGGTAGATAAAAGTAGTCAATAAGACTTTGATGCAAATTTTGAGGGGTTACAATCAGAAGCATCTGAAGACCTGGGATGAAAATACGATCTATATAAAACACTCTTATAACATAACAGTACACACTTACATTGGTAAGCCACCTTTGGAAAATTTCTTTGGGTATTTTCCACCTTCACCCTTAGATGTTGTATATGGACAAAATGGAGGAATGAGGGAGGACCTCATAGGAGATGCATTAAAGGAAGAAAAAAATATTGAGAAGATCAAGAAGATCCATTTGCAAGTAAAAGAGACATTGAAGAAGTCACGTGAAAAGTATAAGGCTAGAAGTGACCAACACAAAATATAGAGAACATTTAGAGTGGGAGATAGAGCATGGTTACAAATAAATAAGGAAAGGCTACAAGGTCCTAGTAACAATACCAAGGATTCGTGGTATGGTCCTTTTGAGGTATTGGAAAAGGTAGGAGATAATGCCTACAGATTTAGTCTACCCCCATACATGCACATTTAATCAATAGTGAATGTGGAGAATCTCAAACTCTATGAGCCTTCCATGTTAGATTAGGAGGAGGAGCATGTCCTACATTACATAGATGACTTAACCCCAGATGCTCAGGAAAAGTTAGCGGATGACACAATTTTGTAGAAGCAGTCCAGAACTACAATATAGGGGCAGCATGACCTTTGGCAAATTGGGTT
Source organism: Picea engelmannii (assembly GCA_009831015.1). Lineage (NCBI taxonomy): Eukaryota > Viridiplantae > Streptophyta > Pinopsida > Pinales > Pinaceae > Picea > Picea engelmannii. The sequence continues at coordinate 391,659 of ML778385.1, read as the reverse complement.
GAAAGGACAACTTCTAGGAAAAGAAAAGTGGTACTCATGGGAGAAGGTAGAGGAAAATTTTCCTCACCTCATTCAGTAAATATTTTTGGGACCAAAATCCTCACTAAATGGGGAGGTATGATCTATATTGGATCATTATAGTATTTTTCATCTATATTGATTCTTTCAGAGTGGAAAAAATTGGAGGAATAATCTTGTAGGGTCACTTTAGTGGTAGGTCCCAGTTTGGAAAATTGGGGTCCATAACCTTCTAGAGCCATTTTGAGGCATTAATGAAATTTTTTGGTATTATAGTGTCCAAAAATAACCCACCCACTTGACACTGTTCTACACTCCGAGATATTTCCAACGATATTGACCATGTGTCAATAGGAGTTCATATGAAAAAGTTATGCCTCCTGCAAGTTAACCTACCGTGTTGACCACCATGGTAAGAGAGGATGCCATGTTAGCCCTCATTACTCACGCATATGGGGCTAACCATGTATGTAATTTTAAGAATATTCTAAAAGGTCCAAAACCCTACAATAATTGAGGGTTGAGTAAGTCAAAAACCTACCCCTAGATGGCTATCAAGAAATGTTAAATACCGGTCAACTAGGAGGATAAGGGGTTCCATTCTTTGCATTGTATCTTGTTCCATAGTTGAGAAAAATATATGAGAGTGATATTCTATGAGAATAACAGAGGAGGATAGATTCGGTAGCAGCCATAGAGACCACAGGTCAAAGGAAACTCCACAGAGAGTGCATCTTTCTTTGTACTTGCATCATTTCTATACCAAAGAAAAGAGAGCAAAGCAACCTCACCTTCTAGATGGGTTTTCTCCCATATTGGGTTTCCCAAGTCATATCTTGTGTTTATTTGTGGATGGTGTGATTGTATTTTACTGTTCTCTAATTTCTAAATTTTATCTATTTCATGCATAAGCAAAAAAAATCAGTAACTAAATATTCTGGAATCTGAAGGAAAAATAACCTTATTAGTAAATATTTCAGTATTTTATTAGATCTGTTGTGAAAATTTGTTCTAGTGGAATATCCATGGCAGTTTATAGATCAATATGACTAGGAGGATTACCATGTTTTATATATTGATTTAGGTCATTGTACCAATAATCTTTCTTACCAAGAACATAAAGAATGATTCTCACATGTTTAGAGTGATATCTCATTTTCCTAGCCTTCCTTTGATGAATCAGTTGGGTCCAGTGCTTTTTCTGCTAACCTACAAAAACTTTGAACTTTGACTATGGTTGTAGGTTTGAAATATAAATCATATTCGTGGATGGATTTCATATAGTTCCCTCTTTTTTCACATATTTGTTTCTACATGAATAGTGACCTTGTAGCTAGGTGGGGTAGTATTGCCTTGGTGTGGTTTTTCATAATGCAGGGTTTGAACTATTTGACTTCTTTATAAACAATGAAGGATTGTTTATCAATTGTTGGGTAATTTGTTTTTTCCCCTTGTAGACCAATACTCATAAATGAATTTAGGCACTCATTCCCTTACTCATCTTTTTGTGTGAGCATTTCCATAAGAGAATGATCTGAAGCAAATGTGTATTGTGAGAAGTCTTTATTGAAATCTAGGTTGTGCAATGCTAGTGTTATGTTTATGACAACTTTATCTTTGTCAAAAGTATATTTTTCAACAGAAGTCCATTTGAACTGTCAACCCTTCTTTATCACTTGTTGAATAAGTTTGAAATTTTTGACAAACTCAACTACAAATTTGTGCACAAATTTTGTCTTTCCAAAGAAAGAGTGCATATACTAATTCTTATTGTTAGGCATGGGAATATAAATTATAGCTTTGGTTCATTCTGGATCCATATAAATCCCATATTTAGAGATGATGTGCACAAACATTTTTCCTTCTGAAACAAAAAATCCTCCTAAAATATTAAGGGATGACTCAAGGGAAGATTTCTCCACTAGTAAATCTTCCAAGAATTTTAACAAGAAGGGTTTGTTCAAGAATGATCCAAGAAGATAAAGAACCACCACTAGAGAAACAACATCAATCTAAAAATGCATTCATAAACATAACCATAGTATTAAAAGAGAACACTTAAAATATATTTCATCCATCAAAACCCTAATTTCCATGTCATCCAAGTAGTAATAGAAGATCCACAAACATAGCTCCCAAAACAAATTGCCTTAGTAAACCATCCATAGTATTCTTCATGAGAGAGAAAAAGGAGAAGTAGAAAAGAGTGATAAATCTCCACAAGTATCAATGATTTACAAAATGACAAATCATTATCTATTTATATGAGATATCTAGCACAAAAAAGCGAAATTTTCCATGAAAGGGTGCAACATGTAATCTCAAGAGTGCCTCATCATCCAAAGGGTATGACGTTTCATCAAAATGTACCACATCATCATCAAGAATCCACAAAATGTCACATCATGGTATCACGTGCCTCCAAGGGCTGTGAAATCTCATCAAAAGGTGTCATACCATCATCAAGAAGCCCCAAACGTCACATCAAAGTGATCCATCATCAAAAGGTGCAATGTCCCATCATCAAAGTGAAATTTTCCATCATGAAATGGTTATCTCATCTATGGATATGAGCCACATCATCTCTCCAAGTACACATCCTCAAGAAAGGGTCCAGTGTCCTCCATAGAAGGTGTAATGTCCAATTAGGCCATCATAATCATGAATGAAACTTCCCATAATCAATGAGATCAAGGTAACACCCATGTGTGCTAGGGTGTCTCATGAATGGAGTCATGTGGTCAAAATCGCCAACGTCCTCCTAGTAGTGACAAACAACCTTCCTCAAGTGGTGGGGAAGTCCTACATAAAAGTGGGGTAGTAGCACTTCAACATCCTCCAAAGGATCCAAGTGTTAACCACGTATGTGGCTATGTGAAACCATCATCTGAGGAGGGGCTCATGTGGTCCAAATGCATCATTAAGACCGGAGACAAGGTACACAATCCAAACACAACATATAAAGTGAGTCATTTTAATACCAAATCCATTATATATCTCTCACATAATATCCTCTTCAAACTTCATACTATATTACAAAATTATACAACTTATTATTACCCCCTACCCCCTGTTAGGTGTGCCAGTACCCAGACTAAGAGGTATGTACAATGGAACCCATCAAGTGACAAGGAGTATGTACAATTCTAGTGGTGTGGATTGGGGTTTACTTCATGAGGTGGATTTCATTGACATGGAAGGGCATGCATAATTGCCATCCTCATGAGCACGTTTGTAGAGGGACGGTTTAGGTAATGAGGTACCCTTTCCTCAACGTTGTGTCTTTCCAAACCCATGTTTTTCATTTTCTTTATAGCTTTAACATTTTATGGCTTTCGAAATTTGATTTGCTAAGTCCTTTTGTAAGATATGCATTCATTGCATAGGAATTGGGATGATGACCTCTTAGCGAGGGGGTAGAGCTCATGCTTCTTCCTCGGTTTTTAACACTTTTTTTTTCTTATTTGTTTCTTTTCCCCACAATTTGAATTATTCCTTTTTCTCTTTTTATTTTTTGTATAAAGATGCATCAACCTGGGGATTTCAATCCCCTTCTTCACATGAGATTGTGAATCACAAACCTTTTTGACATACATGTAACAACCAACCCAAAAAAAAGGAGAACAAATAGGTCATGGATGGAATATGTTATTCATAGTAAGGTATATGGAAGTTCATTACACCCATTAAGTCCCCCTAGTAGTGTAATGTTTCCCAAGAGTGACAACACTTGACTAGAAGATGATAATGACCACCAAAGTGAGACAAGGAAAAACAAATAACTTCAAAGCATCATGATTCATTATCCAAATCAACCCATGATCACCACTTTAATGCCTCAAGTATTAACATTATCACTCAATATGAAGTCTCAGAATGATGTACCTCAGTATGTAAATGCACCATGTCATATGAGTGAGCCGAGATGAGTGTGTAATGGAAGGAAACTACAGGGAAATGTTTGTGGAGAGTCCAAAATGACACCATCAGATATGTTGTCTAGAATGTGGATCACGGAGAAAAACTTGTCCTCTAGTTACCTATAGAAGTGAGGGGGTAATAATACTCCTACTAGCTCACTTATAAATTTTCCTATGACAGTTTGGAAAAATATCTTTGTCATTTTCTTTCGGCTAAGCTTGATGAGCGACCAAGCTTTCACAAAGCCAATTGGGTTCTGTGTTGTACCCCCAGGGAGATGGATTATTTGGGAATTATTAAAATCGTAGTGAAATCTCATACACTATGCGCCAAGTGGGTTATACAAGTGGTAGATGGTTAGGAAACCTAGAAAACCCTTCTCAAACATTGTATTTAGAAAGGGTTCCCCTAGGTAAAATTTCTTGGAAAGGACTCTCGTTCTAGACCATTCTACTAACCCACTCCAAGGTCAAGGTTGTTGTCACTTTCATGCTTCATAGTATTTGGAAGGCCTAGGAGGCCGTTAGTCCCTTATTGACATGGAATGACCCATCCCTCAGGTCTAGGATATATTTTAATGACCATTTCTTATGGTGATCTTGACTAGTGCTCTTTGCTAGGAAACCCTTGGTCCAACTTTCTTGGTTTTCAACTAGAAATATTTTTAGGAGGTGAATTTAGTCTAATAACAACCTATTTGATAGTTCGACTATGAATTGGACCTTTTATATTGATTTTAAACAATAATTTAGATTGAACAAGAATGATATAATTATAGTGAATCACATTCAAGAGCTCATCCCTAACCACTTGCAACTTAAGCTCGACCTTCTAGCCCCTTATGCCTGGTGGCATGAATGGAAATGTGGAAAGGCCAGTGCCTTCATGTGATATAACCTAGCCATAGGTTATAATTGGTTTCATTCCAAGCCCTTCCTTTTGGTCTAGCTCAATAATATCTAACACCTAGAGTCACAACAAAAAACTAGGTTATTTCGACTTCGGAGCATATGGAAACCTATATCAAATCCTAAAAAGGCATTGTTTGCATGGAGCTTGATAGTAGGGAGTCTCCCTATTAATAAAATATTGTCTTACTCATGGGTTAATAATCCCTGTTACCCACACTATGATCGAGTTAAAACACTGAAGCATCTTTTTTAGAATTGTGTCTATGCTAAGACAATCTAGGTTTGGGTTGAGTCCATGTGTTAACAACTATTGTCAACCTCCCTCTCTTGGCATGTTATCTTGTTAGAAAACCAACTCTCCTAGGTCATAGAGTTTTAGGCCACTCAGATTATTTTAATGGTTGAAATGATCTTCTAGATCTAGAAGAAACATAATCAAATTTTGTTTAATGATCATCTATCATATCATTAATATTCTTGGTATGATGTTGCATTAATTCCTATCAACTTTCTACTACGGATATATGTATAGTCTTCAAATTTGTGCTTAGAAATGGGAACTTCAAATAGTTGTTAGACTACCAACATGACTCCTTGTGCACCATTAGAATGGTAGGCTCCTAACCCACTCAATGGATGTACACTCCAAGTGTCTTTATTTTTCTATGTCTACAATGACCTCTCGTTTAGCTTGGATTATTGGGATATAGACCACGTGGTTTGGTTGGCTCTACCTGCAATTGACCTGAACACTATGTAAGTAGGAAAGTCTGGGAAAGTTTGAAGAGGGCTCATATTTGGACACTCGATCCCCCACAATAGTGATTTCAAACGGGTCCAAGCCCCCAGATCCATCCACAAAAGGGTGGAATCCTATTGATCCTATTGATTTTGATCCTATGACTACAGGTTGGGGGAATAACATAGATGACCATGACTAACTATTTCCATAATGGTAACCTTTTGGCGTCTTCTTGTCAATGCATAATGGTTAGCTAAATAATTGTAGTAGTAAAGGTTGCTAAATTCCTAGAGGAACACACTTAAATTATCAATCTAGGGGATTGTAGACTTGTGAAATGTTGTGTCAAATGTATGCAATCTTCAAGGGTAAAAGATCTATGAAATGGACTCTACATTGTTTTTGTTTAAGATATGGAAACTACATGAACTGTATATGCATTCTACCTACAACAAAGTTATAATGTTATGTAGCAAAAATCATCTATGCATATATTTCCTTCTATCTCATTGGCTAGTTCTTGCAAAACCCTATAACGCTTTGAAATTGAAAATATGCTACCGAAAATAGAACAAAGTATTCATAACTTAATGCTACAAAAAAGAAACTACTGACTTGAAGAATAAACTCAATGCTGGAAAATAAACCTAATCTATAGTGCACTGAATCACAACAACAACTCTACCAACCATAGGTTCATGGTATGCTTCCAATTTAACAAGATAATCACAATAACAAAAATCTACTAGCTCCAAAACTAAACACACATAAATACATATGAAGATGCAAAAAACACACATTAAGGTGCATTCACTAGCAACCTATTCAAGTGGGCCTTTGCTTGAAGAGGACTAGTAAATCCCTTCATAAAACTTAAATTATCTTGGAAGAAAACAATATTTTATTCCATCAACAATTTCAAAAGTACAAACTCAAATCTACAACTCTCTAACCCTAACTAATATGCCACTTCAAAACTTATCACTGTGTACCCTAACTTGAGCTACATATAAGAATATTTGTATTTAAAAGGCATTATATTCCTACTAAGGAACTGCAAGCTTTGTACTAATAGTCTTACACTTAAAATTGATAACTTCTCTTCATCAATTATGACAACTTGTTGATGAATGAGATTGTGGGGTGTGTGATCTTTCTTCGGCATTGGAACTGTTGTTCTAGTGGAGAATTCATAGAGAAACTCTCCCCTATGGTTGATTTCTTTGATGAGATGTTGTGGAGCAAGTGCTCATTCCCCATCCTTTCATGCTAGAGCACTATGAAGTGTGTTCTTCTATAGCCCCCCTTGTCTCTCTATTTATAAGATGAATTGGCCCATCATTTTGTTCTTTCCAATGACATGTTCTTTCTAGTTTATCTCACCATGGGTGTATCAAAAGTATGCAGAGTGGGTACTCATTGGATTTGAGTGCCTACACTTGAAATTAAGAGTAAACTTACAAGGAGATAAATTGAAAATATGATGAAAACAATTTTTTTTTCTTTCCCTCCAATTTTTTTTACCGTTATGTTGACATCATCATCTTAAGTCCTATTAACTATTTTAAAGTTGATGCTTACATCACTTTTTTTAGGCCTATTTTTTTCCTTGAAATTTATCTAATGCACCATTTTTCTAACATGAACACATCCATTGCTTCCTAAAATTTCAACATGTGTGAGATCAACTCAATATTATCTAATATTGAAGATATTAAAATAAAGCTACATTAAATGAAGACCCACTTTCTCATTATGAGAATACTATCAATGAGTTTAGTGATATATTTTTTATGGGAGAAAAGACCATTCCGCCTACTTTGTAATGGTTTTTGTTTCCCATTTTCTTAAATCTATTTCTAAAAATTCGGATGGGAAGGGGCACCCTCTCCCTCTTCTATGCCATATTGTCTTATTAAGGGTGAGCTGGTAACACCAAATAACTTTGGGTGTGAATACGTTTCTTTTTTTTTAAATGACAAAAATATATTTGGAAGATTAAAATATTTTTCAAGTGATTAATGTTTTTAGTTATATTTTGTCAATTGGGTTTAGCTTGGGTAGTTGGGAAGAACTATTGTTATCTTCCCCACTTAGGTTCAATTCTCGCAAGTGACATGTTGAACTCATAATGAGTATATTGTTGTAATGACTTCAAGTTGAAAACACGTATGTCTCTTAACCCATGTTCTCTCATGGATTTCAGGGGTAGGGGGGAGGGTTATGCATGGATTCTTTTATCTGTGTCTCTCAAGAACTTTAGGGGGGGCTTCAGGGGGGTTAGACGTGTGATAGATTCCTAAATAGATGAATGAGGTATGTAGGTTTATTTATGACTCAAAAATTAAATTAAAGAATAAAATGATAAATGTCTATGTTCTTGAATTTAAAAAATAAAATTATAAAGTAAATTAAACAATTATAAAGTAAATTAAGCAATTATAAAGTTTGGTTTCAATAGACATTAATCAACATTATTAATTCTAAAAAACATTAATAATTACCATCATAAAAAATAAATAATATTCAATTTGTAATATTCTTAAAATTAGCTTTAGTTTTACGTCATGCAAGAGCGAGCGATAGCCATTTGACGCAGTGGTTTCAACGGCTAGGGTTTATCCCTGGCCGCTCACACTCTTTCATGTCCACCCTACATGTGCAAGGCTCGTTTGCAGGTTCTTCTCCAGTAATGGTGGCTTCTTCTCCCATCGATGCTCCTTGCCTTGGATCCTCTACTCCAGGTCTCGGATCTTCCCTGTCTGAACCCTCTAGTGGGCCAACGGGGAGCCTTTTCAAGGGCTCTCCCTCTGGTTCTATTTCCTTCCATGGCAGCTTGTTCTGTGATGCATTCAAGAGGAATTTAACTTCTTCATCTTGTTTGGTGCAAGAGGCTTCGACCCCTTCCATATCTTTTAGGAAGGACACTATTTCCAAATTAGCTCGCCTCAGCTCCATGACACTCATCTATCGTTTTAATGGCCCCTAGCCTCGTCTTGTTAATATTCACGATTGGATTTCGAGATCTTGGTTGCTAGTTTTGAAAGGTGATGCTTTCATTCACCCCTATGCTCAAGGTTTTTTCATTGTTGAGTTTGAGCTTCAAGAAGATAGAGATTTGATCTTTAGTTTTGGCCCCCTAGTTCTGGGGTAGCTCTAGTTTATGCTTGAAGCCCTGGTCTCCTTCTTTCGATCCTTCGAAAGATTCACTATCTTCAGCCCCTGTTTGGGTTAGGCTCCCAAACTTGCCCTTACATATTTGGGGCTTATCCTCTCTTCGTTCCATTGGTAATGCTTTGGGAAGGTTCCATTTCTGATGCCCTGAAACAGAAAAATATAGCATATGCACATATGCACGGATCTGTGTAGAAATGGATTTCAGCAAAGGGTTTCCGACTGAAATCATCTTGACAGGGGATAACTACTTGTGGAATCAAAAGTTGGACTATGAAAAAATTGTTTTACGGTGTCGAGCTTGTTTTTCCATGGGACACTTGGCAGCCCAATGTCCCAGGGGTCCTAAGAAAGATCGAAAACAATGAAAATCAACCTGGTGGGTTGGATCCCACATTGATCATCGACTTATTTCCAAGGATGTCTCTTCAAATGTTGCCCCTCCCATGGAGGGGTCCAAAGAAGCTCCTTTGAAAGCTAGCTTTGCTCCTTACATTGGGGACTCATGAGTTCTAAACCCTGCTTTGGACAACTCAAAATCTGAAATAGAGGATCTCATTGTCACATCAGAGATTATTGAGCATTCCTAAATGCAACAAGAAACACCTCGGAAGCTCACAAAAAAAGAGGATTTGGATTCTCTAGACTCGGGTAAAGATAGACATGCTCACCCCAACTTCAATCCTATGGCAAGTTGGGTGGATGAGGCTATCGAAGTTGAAGCAGTAGCGACGCGATGGGAAGTTCAAGCTAAGGTAGTTGTGATTCCGATTCAGGAAAAGTAGGAAGTTTCACATCAAGACAATCCAGGAATCATAGGCATCTCAAATGCCCCAACATTGGCAAATGAAGATTGGATGGAAGTCGGAAAGAAGAAGAAAACACATGTACCCTCAAAGCTAATGGTCACATGAAGTCCGGCCCACAAGTTAGTTAAAAAGGCAAGCTCTTCCCCAACAAGATAATTTAGATGCAATGGCTCTTCACTCTTATCCTCAGAGTCTTTTTCCAAGTGTATTCAATAAAATTGTTCTATGTGAAGTTGTCATCTGAGTATTTGAAACAGTCATTCGTAACTTGTAGGAGTGGTTTAATTGAGACCTCAGATTGACCCGAATTTTGAAAAACTTTGTAACCTCTCCACAGTTCCAACTGCACCATTTTTGATAATTCAAATTTCCTAATTTTTGTTAAAAACAAATATTCTTAAACTTAGCTTTAATTGAAAATATCTTGATACGGTAATATCATAATAAGAAATAATTAAATGTCCAATATCTTTAGACTTGTGTTAAAATAAATAACGTTTAATCTCGAATTTATTTTCGAATGAATAATATTCAATCTTTATTATCCTTAAACTTATCATAAGAATATCTGTATGAAAATTATAAACGTTTTATTATTAAATAATTCAATTAATTATATTATTGCATTTTTAAAAAAGACAAACCTATTATTATAATCCTAATCCCAGCAGCCTTTTT
>ML778385.1:314760-381287 GCA_009831015.1 Picea engelmannii | reverse complement strand
AAAAAAAAAAAAATCAAAAAAAACAAAAAACAAAAAAAAAAACAACTAAAATAAACTATTTTATTATAAGATTAGAACAAAACATTAACCACTCAAAAGCTAAAATGAGTTGTGATCCATATAATTGATCCCGTTAATGCTTTCCCTACATAAATCCACGCTAAAACAACCCACCCAGACATGAAAAGTCAATAAAGTGTCTTCACTTTAAGGGCACTTTTAATAATAAGAAAAATGTCTCCATCGAGAATATAGTCATTACACTCAAAAGAACATGAATGCACAGCTTCATATTTATTAATATAATTGAATAGTTTTTTCATATCATTATTTTAAAATTTTAAAATATATGTTTTTAAATCTTCTTTGTTGAAACTAAATGCACCAAATAAATAATGAACATAAAATATGAGAGTACCACTTCCTCACTTCATTAACACGTGTCATTATGCCAATCCATGGTGATATTCTAAGAGATTCACATGTAAGGAAGAACGCACTTGATGTTTATATTTAATTGATTTTTCAAAACTATTAATCATTATGCATATCTTTTACATATTGTATATAACATATTTTAATTCATTTTAAACATCTATGCACTTAGATGCAATGCATCACATTCTCTCTTTATACTCCATCTTCACCCCATAGACATATAAAAAAGGAATTAAAAGATAAAAACTATATTTTTGGTATTAAGATTAAAACATGCACAATAATAATTAATATTTTATTTATTTTTAAATATTTTAAAAAATAAATTTGTTTTCATATTTATTTAAAAAATATTTAATTATGTTAGAGAATTTTATAGATAAAAACTATGTTTAAGGTTTACAAATCTCCAATGTTTTGAGTGGATACTTCATCCATCATCATAAATATAATAAGATAAAATATTGTGAAATCTAAATCTATTTAAAAACATATATAATGAGAATAAATGAATATAAGAATACTTGATGTTGAGTGATTAAGAATAAAAACTATCATTGACTCATCATTTTTGCTGAATTGACCCATCATTTTGTTCTTTTCAGTGACATGTTCTTTCTAGTTTATCCCACCATGAGTGTATCAAAAGTATGTAGAGTGAGTACTCATTGGATGTGAGTGCCTACACTTGAAATTAAGAGTAAACTTACAAGGAAATAAGTTGAAAATATGATAAAAACATTTTTTTTCCCTCCAAAATTTTTACCCTTATGTTGATATCATCATCTTTCATCTTGAATTCTATTAACTCTCTTAAAGTTAATGTTAAAATCACTTTTTTTTACCTAATTTTTACCTTGAAATTTATCTAATAAACCCTTTTTCAAACATGAACACATTCACTGCTTCCTAAAATTTCAACATGTGTGAGATCAAAATATTATCTAATATTGAAGATATTACAAGAAATCTACATTAAATGAAAAACCACTTTATCATTATGAGAATACTATCAATGAGTTTAGTGATATTATTTTCTAGACCATTCCCCCCTAGTTTTCAATGGTTTTTATTTCCCATTTTCTTAAAGCTACTTCTAAAAATTTGGATGGGAAGGGGCACCCTCTCCCTCTTCTATGTCATATTTTCTTATTAAGGGTGATCTGGTAACACCAAATAACTTTGGGTGTGAATAAGTTTTTTTTTTTTTTTGAGTTGGTAACACCAAATAACTTTGGGTGTAAATAAGTTTTTTTTTTTTTTTAATGACAAAAATATATTTGGAAGAATAAAATGTTTGTCGAGTGATTAATGTTTTTAGTTATATTTTGTCAATAGAGTTTAGTTACGGTGGTTGGAAGGAATTATTGTTATCTTCCCCACCCAGGTTTAATTCTCGCAAGTGACATGTTGAGCTCATAATGAGTATATTGTTTTAATGATTTCAAGTTGAAAACGCGTATGTCTCTTAACCCATGTTCTCTCATGGATTTCAGGGGTGGGGGAGGGGGTATACATGTATTCTTTTATCTGTGTCTCTCAAGGACTTTAGGGGGGGTCTTAAGGGGGGTTAGACGTGTGATAGATTCATGTTTTTGAATTTAAAAAATAAAATTATAAAGTAAATTAAACAATTATAAAGTAAAATAAGCAATTGTAAAGGTTGGTTTCAATAGACATTAATCAACATTATCATATCAACATTATTAATTCTAACAAACATTAATAATTACCATCATAAAAAATAAATAATATTCAATTTGTAATATTCTTAAACTTAGCTTTAGTTCTGCGTCATGCAGGAGCGAGCAACGCCCATTCGACGTAGTGGTTTCAACGACTAGGGTTTATCCCTGGCCACTCACACTCTCTCGTGGTCGTCCTGCGTGTACGGGGATCGTTTGTAGGTTCTTCTCCAAAAATGGTGGCTTCTTCTCCCATCGGTGCTCCTTTCCTCAGATCCTCTGCTCCAGGCCTTGAATCTGCCCTGTCTGAACCCTTTGGTGGGCCACCGCGGAGCCTTTTCAAGAGCTCTCCCTCTGGTTCTTTTTCTGTCCATGGAAGCTCGTTCTGTGATGCAGTCAAGAGGAATGTAACTCCTTCGTTGTGTTTGGTGCAAGAGGATTCAACCCCTTCCATCTCTTTGAGGAAGGACGTTATTTCCAAATTAGCTTGCCTTAGCTCCACGACACTCATCTGTCATTTTAATGGCCTCTGGTCTTGTCTTGTTAATCTTCACGATTGGATTTCGAGATCTTGGTTGCCAGATTTGAAAGGTGATGTTTTCATTCACTCACGTGCTCAAAGTTTTTTCATTGCTGAGTTTGATCTTCAAGAAGATAGAGATTTGATCTTTAGTTCCGACCCTTGGTTCTGGGGTAGCTCTGGTTTATTCTTTAAGCCCTGGTCTCCTTCTTTCGATCCTTCGAAAGATTCATTATCTTCATCCCCTGTTTGGGTTAGGCTCCCAAACTTGCCCTTGCATCTTTGGGGCTTATCCTATCTCCGTTCCATTGGTAATGCTTTAGGAAGGTTCCATTTATGATTCCCTGAAACAGAAAAATACATCTGCACGTATGCTCAGATCTGTGTAGAATGGATTTTAGCAAAGGGTTTCCGACCGAAATCATCTTGACAGGGGATAACTACTTGTGGACTCAAAATTTGGACTATGAAAAAATTTCTTTACGGTGTTGAGCTTGTTTTTCCATGGGACACTTGGCAACCCAATGTCCCAAGGGTCCTAAGAAAGCTCGAAAACAACAAAAATCAACCCGGTGGGTTGGATCCCACATTGATCATCAACTTATTTCCAAGGATGTCTCTTCAAATGTTGCCCCTCCCATGGAGGGGTCCAAAGAAGCTCCTTTAAAATCTAGCTTCTCTCCCTCCATTAGGGACTCACCAATTCTAAAACCTGTTTTGGACGACTCAAAATATGAAATAGAGGATCTCATTGTCACATAAGAGATTATCAAGCATTTTGAAACGCAACAAGAAACACCTCGGAAGCTCGTGAAAAAAGAGGATTTGGACAGTCCTATGGCAAGTTGGGTAGATGACGCTATCGAAGCTGAAGCAATAACGACACGACGGGAAGTTCAAGCTAAGGTAGTTGAGATTTCGGTTCAGGAAAAGCAAGAAGTTTCACATCAAGACAATCCAGGAATCATAGGCATCTCAAATGCCCCAACATCGACAAATGAAGATTGGATGGAAGTTAGAAAGAATAAGAAAACACATGTACCCTCAAATCCAATGGTCACACAAAGTCAGGCCCGCAAGTCAATTAAAAAGGCGAGCTCTTCCCCAACAAGATAATTTAGATGCAATGTCTCTTCACTCTTATCCTCAGAGTCTTTTTCCGAGTGTATTCAATAAAATTGTTCTATGTGAAGTTGTCATTTGAGTATTTGAAACAATAATTCGTAGCTTGTAGGAGTGGTTCAATTGAGGCCTCAAATTGACCCAAATTTTAAAAGACTTTATAACCTCTCAACAGTTCCAACTGCACCATTTTTTATAATTCAAATTTCTCAATTTTTGTTAAAAAATATATTCTTAAACTTAATTTTAAATGAAAATATCTCGATATGGTAATATCATAATCAGAAATAATTAAATGTCCAATATCTTTTGACTTACTTTTAATTTCGAATTTATTTTCGAATGAATAATATTCAATCTTTATTATCCTTAAACTTGTCATAAGAATATCAATAAAGTCTCTTCACTTTAAGGGTACTTATTATATTAATAATAAGAAAAATGTCTCCATTGAGAATATAGTCATTACACTCAAAGAACACATGAATGCAGAGCTTCATATTTATTAATATAATTAATAGCTTTTCCATATCATTATTCTAAAAAATTTAAATATATGTTTTTAAATCTTCTTGGTTGAAACTAAGTGCACCAAATAAATAATGAACATAAAATATGAGAGATGGTACCACTTCCTCACTTCATTAACACGTGTCATTATGCCAATCCATGGTGATATTCTATGAAATTCGCATGTAAGGAAGAACCCACTTGATGTTTATATTTAATTTATTTTTCAAAACTATTAATCATTATGCATATCTTTTACATATTATATATAACATATTTTAATTCCTTTTAAACATCTATGCACTTAGATGCAATGCATCACATTCTTTCTTTATACTCCATCTTCTCCACATATATATAAAAAATGAATTGAAATATAAAAACTATATTTTTGGTATTAAGATTAAAACATGCAAAATAATAATTAATATTTTATTTTTTTTTAAATATTTTAAAAAATAAATTAAAATATTAGGAAAAATAAATTTGTTTTTATATTATTTAAAAAATATTTAATTATGTTAGAAAATTTTATAGATAAAATTTATGTTTAAGGTTTACAAACCTCCAATATTTTGAGTGAATATTTCACTCATCATCATAGATATAATAAGATAAAGTATTAGGAAAACTAAATATATTTAAAAACATGTAAAATGAAAATAAATAAATATAAGAATACTTGATATTGAGTGATTAAGAATAAAAATTATCATTACAAAATATTTTTAATATGAAACAAGACTATACTCAATGAAATTGGAGATATTAATTCTATACAAATATAAAAAACAACAATACGATTCCTATTAAAATTTAGTTAAGATAAATTAAAAAAGAGGAAGAAAACATGGAACAGAGTGGAGAGAATGTTTTGAATACAAAGATATAGAAGAGGGAAGATGCCCATCTAATAAAAAGGTGTTAAGTCATGTATACGAATGTTACAAGAAGGGGAAATGGAGAAAAACACAACACGCCAAACGAAAATAAAGATACTACATAAACCACTTGAACAAACAGGTGGAGATCAAAGTGCAAAACTACTTGAAGCTTAACATCCCATAACATGAAAAATGAGATAATAGTATATAACTAACAACAAACTCACTCAGGTTGATATGTGAAAGAAAGTGGGAATAACTAAAAGAATTGTGGGAGCAAAGGTTATATCAAGTATCTAGAAATGGGGAGGTAGAAACTAAGCAACACTTGAACAACACTTTATCCTACATTGTGTAGCATACTCACAAATCAAGGAGAGAACAAATTTGCATATTAGAGACCGTGAATCAACATTTCATGAGGGTCTGGTGAAACGTACAATGAAATTCGCTAAAAAAATGATACGAATAAGAAACAAATTGTTAAAATAAAGTCAATAATGCATTGTAAAAGGTACCATAGTAATTTCAGTATATCAACTCCATAATTTAGGACTTGCCATTACATCAGTCACACTAATTATTATATCATAAACTAAGCCTCAAACATCAATAAAAATTTCCATAATTAAACTTAAACTAAACCTCAAACATCATTAAGAATTTTCTTTCTTAGACTTAAAAGAGTAGTGAGAGACCAAGCCCATAGACTAAGCCTCAAACTTAGTATTAATTTAACTATATAAATCCCATCTAAATCCAACGTGAACAAGTCTTATCGTTATATGTGAGTATACCCAATAAAGTATTCCATTTTTAGATGAATAAATGTGATAGGAACATTGAAAATTTAAGGATTTACAAAACCAAATTGTGGGGGCCAATTGAGGAGAGGCCTCAAAAGACACGAAATAATTGTATATATTATCTTTCACTCTTGGTTGCGATAAGAGTGGAGAGAAAAACAAGAAAACTCATTCATCATTATTGACACCACCTTTGGCTTTATGAAGATCACCATCGACCTCAACTACCATTATTGTTAATACTCTTCTCAATCCTTTTCCTCCTCATCATTACCATAGCCAATCACTTATTATTTATTATTTGTGTATAATCAAATGAAATCACAATAGCAATGAATGATGTGGACTTCATATTTATTGATTTAGATTGGATTAAGAATGAAATGAAATAATATAATAAGATTAAGAATGAAATGAAATAATATAATATTATGTAGATAATAAGAAAAAAATTATTGAAAATAACAATATTATAATGAAATTAAAAATTTATTAATAAAATGAATGGTAGGAAACATTGTGATATATTTAATAATACAAAATTGTTAAAAAAATCCATGAAAAGACTTTGAAAATACATTTAAGAGCTCTAACCCCAACACGAGTAGAGTAGCGATGACTAGGAACATTGCGCTTGATGAATCCAAGTTCTTTGAAAAAAGAGGAAACTTGTCAAGATTGAAACCTTTTCTTTGATGCTTTGTTTTTGGTTTTCTTTAGCTTGTTGTAAAAAATATTAGCATGTTGAGTCAGGTCCCCAGCCATCGAGCATAAATGCCCCCCAAAATGCATGAGAAAGCCCTGAAAATACGTAGCAATTCTTGAAGCATATCCTGGCAAACTGTAACTCGATATTTGACACCCCAAAAGGCTTCCATGCTGAATTTCCCATTCCTGACGATTCTGCATTTGAAGAAGAATACTCAAGGTCTCACAAACCAATGAATGATGTATATGCTTAAGGACAACACTCCAACCAGAATAATCATATCTACTTAAGGACAGAAGACAAATATTTTTTTATAGCTTAAGAGGTATGCATCAGTTCAATTTGACGTAATAGAATTGATATGTTGGCCAACAAAAAGAGCAGTAATTAGAAGACCTGTGACCTTACTTTCAGTTGTTAGACGACCAACTTTGCACTTGGAGCCTATAAAAGATTGCAACATATCCGATTCCACATTCTTAGATTGTTTCTGAACCTGAATGATATTGGCAAGCTCCGATTTCACCTCTCTGAATTGCATATTTAAACTCTGCCATAAATCATTTCATTATCCATGTGAAGATTTAAAAGATCCTGCCTCCTTGTAACTACAAAAGTAGCCATGTGTCCTCCAAATCGACGAACCACAACAATTATGGGGGGTGGCCTCTGTGGTTTCGAAAACCATCGAAGGGCAGCAATCCATATGTTGCTGCCACGTCATTTGAGTTCTGACCATAGTTAAGTTTTGCTGCCCCTTTCCTTTAGTTTAAATGTAGAGCATGCTGGGGGCTTTCAAATCATAGTAAACTTGGCATAAAATAATGGCGATAATTGTATATAAAACGAGGACTTAGGAATTTGATTTTGGTAAGATAATGATGAATGACAAAGGCTTGGCATTTGGAAAAAGTTTCATTTTATCATTATTGAGATAACAGAACAATAGGAAAAGAAACTTTTCTCAGCAAAAATTCAAAGGATAAAAACTCAAAGGATAAGGGTCAGATGTGAAGGTTTTTTTTTTTTTTAACTAAGTATGGGAGTCCTCGGATGTCAAAGAATTGATAGGTTTTGGTAAATTTTGAGAGAAACTAGAAAAATTTAGTCAAAATTTTCTATGTTACAATATTAGGCTCGAACTGGGGATGGTGGCTCCTTGCAAAACACCAAAGAACAGTAGACCACATGTGTTCACTCATTTCTTGAAAACTTGCATTTGTCTATATCTGTAATAACCCTATGAATTCATGGACTCTACAAACGTATAAACCTATAACCTTGTACCTGTTCTGGAACTTTGTCCTCTTTTCTAAAACCATACTCATCATTTAATACTACACCAAGCCGTGTGTACAAACTAGAAACCAAAACATTTTGCACAATGCAAACTGAAAACAAACTGCTCTACTGAAATAAATGTTTGAGTGTGAGCTTATTTATATATATTGATCTCCTACTCTAATTAAAAAAAACAGCTTCACTCATCAAGTAATATGAAATTTCCAATAAATCCAACAAAATATTTTATTGTTAATATGATCATACCTTCTACTTACAGTTTTTTAAACAAGCAAAAATAAGTATGGATGACTAAAAGTCAATGTGCATCTTAAAACCATACTTAAAGTGAAAAAATATCTCCTCTTGATCAACTATAAAATGTATAGGTATCCTTCCTCCACAACTCTATCCTCGTACAAATGACTGAACTCAATTTATGGAATCTTTGTTTTTCTAATGAAGTTTGTTGCACTAGTACATATTCTAGAGATCCAAAATTTGTACTTTCAGATGCAAAGGGAAACAAAACCTCTATTTGAAAATATTCATCAGTTTCTTATTTGTATAGCATTGAATTGGTGAAGATACCTGAACATATTGATTCTAAAAATTGCCCTTCAAGAACAGAGATTGGATTTTGAGGAATTTCCTCTTCAACAAGAAGCTTAGTAAGTATTGGTGTTGAAATGAACTTTGTCGGTGGCTGAATTTCTTCATCAACAATGACTTTTTGTTCAATGGAATTCTGATTTTGAATAGAAGGGATAAAAAGATCTAAATACTCATTCTCAACATTAAATTCCCTTTCTTGTTTACTAATGTCATAATCAATTTGTTTATGCTCTATTACTTAATTGAATTCTTTATTGCAACAATTTTATAAAATAAGTTCAATTCTGAAAATTATTCTACAGTGATAATGAAAACGTGCATGAAATTATCTTAGAGAATAAATACTTCCAGGAGGTAGAAACTTGTACCATTGTCGAGCATCTCCTTCCAAAGAAATCCTAAACATTTTCATGAGCACATCCTCATGAAAAATACCCAGTTGAAGCATGCATTCAAGAAAATACTTCAAGTGTTGAGCTGGAGAATCATTATCATTTTCTATGAATCTCAGAAGGTAGTCTACCCAATCTTCTGTGTTAGGCATAAAATTAGGAAAACCAAGTACATTTGAAAAATCAAAAGGAGAATACCTTGCAACGATCTTTGCAACACAAGAACTTGACATTGAAACATAGTGGAGTCACCAGGTGAATAACCACATAGCATGTGTCTGATCCTCATTCACTTTCAAGAACCAGATTTGATATTGATAAAATCCTGGGGAAAATATCTCGAACCTTCGTTACCCAACAACGACGCCAAAAAGAATGTTGTAACTTGAGATGGTTTATGGTTGTTTAGAAACCATCTCGATACATCCTTGAACCAAATTCAGATCCAAGTTGTCCCTTGGATCAAAGGGGTATACCTTAGACGTAAATAAGACAATTGGATGCCCACTGTCACCAAGCAACAAGTCTTGATCATTCGGCTCAAGATTCCATATTTGAAAGGTAAAGAAAAGGATAAACTAGGAAGATAGGATTTAGAACATAAATAGTAGCAGAATGGAATAAATAGACCATAATCCTATCAGATCAAAGGCCCGAGAGTCCCAGGATGTCAAATAATTGATGAGTTTTTGTAAATTTTGAGAGAAATTAGAAAATTTTAGTCAAAATTTTCTATGTTACAACAAGGTCCCCTTCACCCACCTCTGTGAATGGAAGAGGTTCTCCCCTTCTTTAGGATCATATGGTTCCTCTAGCTAGACCTTTGTGGTAGAGATGATGACACTGAGTTCTGCGTCAATGATCCATTTTCTCCTATCCAGTTCCAAATCAGAGTCTGAACCAACATCTAAATTTGAGGCTTTCATCTCAGCCACCAATCATTGTTGAGAACGACATTCATGAGTGTTTTGCCAAGGGATTTTGTGGAACTCACACCACTTTCCAGTTTCCTTATTTGACTTCCCATTACCCTTATTTGTTTGTGTCTTGGACTGGTTGTCCTAGGGCTGACCATCCTTTCTTTGTCCTTTTTTCTGGGTGTTAGGGACACCTTTACTGTGCTTCTTTTGCGAAGGGTTTGCAGAACTGAAATCACGCTTATTCTTTATCTTAAACTTTTTCTCGATCTTGAAAACATATTGGTAAGAAGATCCAAGTGAGGAGATGTATAGGAACTCCATATCTATTTGGATATAGCTATGTATTCCACTGTGGTACTTCATAATTAGGTGTCACTTGGAGTCTCTAATACCCAGCTTTATGTGCAAGGTATGGAAGATGTTGGTGTACTATGACACCATCTAGTCTCCCCCCTGATGCAAAGTTGTCCATCTCGTGTACTAGTCATTGTAGTTTTCAATAGGGTAGTATTTCTCCTTGAGGGAATCAATAAAATATTCCCAAGTGGGTTTTGGCCCAAAATTGCAGACTCATCTTCTGTTTGTTGTTCATAGTAAGTTTCCCACCAATCTCCGACAGGGGGAAGAGATTTAAGGAGCATGAAGGTGATTTTTTCACTATTGGAAAACCTTTGGAAAATGAAATAACCCTTTAGTAGACTTAACCATTTTTTCAAAGCATCAACATCTATCTGGCTCTCAAATAAATAAATATGAAAGTTAACATGTATCTTGAAGGGCATCGCACCTCTGAAGTGATTGTTGGTTGAAGGAGCCTCCATTGTTGTTGGCAGTCGTTAAAGGATCGGGAAGAAATTATCCATCATCTCGTTCCTCTATCATGCGAGGAATTTCTCCAGCAATAGTTTGATAGAATATCCTGCTCCATAATCTCTATTTTCTCCCACCATGGGAGGCTATTTGGGTTGGTAGGAGTGTTTTTCCCCAAGCTTAACTAGTTCAAGACCCAACTCCTGATAGTCTGACCTCGTCAGGGAATGCACCAAGAAACAATAAAGAGAAAATTTATTTGATAGCACTAATCTAGATTATATTCATAACACAATGAGATATGAATGAAAATATAGCAGGGAACACAAAAATGTAGTGAAATCCAGATTCTATTAATGAATGGAATACAAAAGACTGTAAAATCCAAAGCACCCAAAGTAGCTAGAATGGTGGTATCTTACCCCTAAAGAAATATATGTGTCGGCTATGCTCATTCATAAGAAACACATTACAAACAGGCATAAAATGCCTTTTAACATAAAACATCGATGAGAAAACCCTAAAAATCCAAAAACCTAACCCTAGAAGATGAAACACCAAAAGGTTTGTGGGCCTTGATGTGGTTAGTTGATACATCAACTTCCTGGGGATGTTACTTTTGCATACTATCTTCGTTTATGGTACTCGATATCCCGTTGGAAAGGTCTAACCGAGAAGTACACATTTCAAATGGCCCAATACATGCCTTTGGTTGTTTACTGGACACTGCCATGTCAAAAAAATGCCGTTTAGGGCCTCAAAATGGCCCTAGAAATTTGGGACCCAAAAAACTGCCAAGATGTGGAACCATTCTAAATTAGTGGAACAAGTGGGTAGCCACCAATATCCACCTGAATTATATATATATATATATATATATATAATCCACAAATGCACTAATGTTCGTTACATTAGTATCAAATCCCTTTTGAGGGAACTTCCGATGATTTCGACTTTTGAAAACACATAAATTTTAGAGTTTTCTTGATTCTAAGTATTTGACCAAAAACAAATGTTTGACCATTTTGAAGTACAAAAATTCCAGTGAACATAGATTATTCCACTTTAACTTTAAATTGAATATTTCACTTCCATAAATTGAAGTTTCTTGAAGATCAATCATTGCCAACATTAAAAAAATTTGCAGTTATCATGACGAAGAATTACATAATATTAAACTGCCCCACTTCTAAGAAACCATAAGAAATTTGTTAGATCATCTTGCACTTTTTTGCTACCATTTTGGGAGCTTCTATAAGACATATATCAAGGCATGGAATTATTAAAGTAATTATCCACTAAAGTTAATCATTGTGGAAGTATAATAAAGGATTTCAAAACTATCATTCCCACATTAGATTCATCGATCGATGGATCATGTCGCTCAATGGAATAAAAGAAGTAACTATGGTTTCGAGAGAAGATACGTGTTAACCTACTATATATTAGTATCTATTTCCATGAGATATTATAATAGTAAAGAAGGAGTGGGAAATGTTGCAAGGACACCTAATCAACATTCACAAGAGCCCACACTTTAACCAATCAATATATCAACATTG
Source organism: Picea engelmannii (assembly GCA_009831015.1). Lineage (NCBI taxonomy): Eukaryota > Viridiplantae > Streptophyta > Pinopsida > Pinales > Pinaceae > Picea > Picea engelmannii. Next base: position 369,033 of record ML778385.1, on the reverse strand, counting down.
ATCTACACAAATATAGTATTTGAAATACATTCCGAAGAATATTAATACTAATATGATTGTGTCTCAAAATAAAAGTCATCTTCGGAATGATAACACAACAATTTCTATCTAAGACCATATAAATGTATAGTTCCACGGAGGATAGAACTAGGGTGCACCGACCCTTCAACATTACAACATTCTATTCACTTCATTAAAGATCATATTTTCTCATTTCTTTAACTATTAGAACATAAGGAACATAACATTGGGTGAAAGAAATAAAGGAAATGATGGATACATAACCTTTCCCAGATTATGATTCGAGGAAAAATAATGTTTCAAGGGGAGATAATGTAACAAACAGATAATGTAACAAACATAAAGTATTTATACACAACCCCCCATGCTACTATAACAATAAAATCACATATTCATTATATATATATATATATATTTATTTGGTAATTTTATAACATATAAAACAAAATCACATTTGTAGATGTTAAAGGGAAGTCAAGAGGCTGCTAAGCCATCAAAAGGATGTATAGGGCATCTAAAGAGAGATCAAAATTAGGAATCTATCATCTTTCTGGTCCGAGGATACCAATTTCAGGATAATTGCTACTAAAAACGGCTCGTATGGGCATTATTCTATAATAAGGAGGATAAAAAAATAGAAGTCTTTGTAATCATTTGTTTGATTGTATCAAGAATTGATATGAACATAATTACAAAAATAATTTCATGGAATTTTTTTTGCTAAACCTCAAAATATTGAGGATCTAATCATATTTAGAATCTGGCATCAAAAAGATATTCCTGAAAAGAGTTTGGTTTCTTTTCCCATATTTTTCATGCTCCCCTAGCCATCTCCACTCTAGATTTTGAGAGTCTGTCAGCTTCCTAGTTCTGATGCATGTGTACATGAGAATAATTGATGTGAGATAAAGTACTTAAGAGTCTCAAAATCTCATTGTAGATAGACCATAGTGTGTAGTTGTGCAGAGTGTTTTTCCTGACATCCAATTAATGACTATTTGTGAATCTCCATAAATATGCAAATGGTTTCCATTTTATTTTTCTAGAAGGAGGGTAAGATTTAGATCCATTAAATCATTGTAGTTGTTAATGGTAGTTCCCGGTCTGGTTGTGAAGGAAAATGAGGATGTTTTAGTTGTGAAAATTATATCTCTCACACCTCCGAGGGTGGGTTGTCCTTGGGAAACACCATCGAAAAAATCCGAAGGGAGGTCCTTAAAGATGGAAGTGTTGTATCAGGGCTACTTTGGAATAATGGAGGGGGCTTGAGGGAAGGAGGAGAGGATGGATAGATATTTTATGGAGCAATGAGAAGGGAGGGAGGAGTTTGTCTTAAAAACGATAGTGATTTTGGGCTAGCCAAATACCCCAAGTTACAATGAGAGGGAGAGATTTAAAGTCTGATACCCCTGGGGAGGAAAACCAATACTTTAACCATACTTCAATTGTGTCCCCATATAAGGAGTAGGCTTGTCCAGACCATGTCTGAGCTCGATCCAGACCTAATTTGTGTATGGGATTTCCAAGAAGAGGTGTTGATTTGATTCATTTTCAGACTTGCACAGGCTACAATGGTCAGACACAATAATTTTTTTTCTCTTAAGCCTATCCCAAGTGGGGGCTTTGTTGTGGAGGAGAATCCACATGAATAATTTAGAATTTTCTATACATTTTTGTTTCCAAAGAGATTTACCCAACCAAGGGGGAGGGGCCTCTTTGTGATCCATGGACAAAACCTTGTAGACCCATTTTGGTCTGTAAATTTCAGTTGGATTTTGGGGACTAGAGTAATTTGTCTTCCTGATATGAAAGGTGGAAAATAGAGCATTGGATATTCCTCAATATATGTTTTCCATTGAAGATAAAAATCGTTGGCCAATCCCAGGTCTTAGGCCTCCAACCACATTTTGACCCAAATATGTTTCAAGTATAAAAAACCTTGATTATTCAGTTCAATTATGAGATGGTCATGAAGGAGGTGCTTGTTTTCACAACCTATCCAACGATCCTTTCTGATGAGAATATTATTCCCATTTATTACCTTCTTATGAGAATATTATTCCCATTTACAACAATTATGGGGGGTGGCCCATGTGGTTTTTGAAAACTATGGTCATTTGAGTTTTGACCATAGTTAAGTTTTGCAGTCCCTTTCCTTTAGTTTAAATGTCGAGCATGGGGGGGAGGGGGCGTAGTGGTATATTGGTCGTCGATATCCCTTAAAAAATAATCGGATCTTCCACTTAGATATAATGAGTATGAAATAATATTGAATCATAATAAACTTGGCATAAAACAATGGAGATAATAGTATATAAAATCAAGACTTAGGAATTTGATTTCGGTAAGATAATGATGAATGGAAAAGGCTTGGAATTTGGAAAAAGGTCCATTTTAGCATTATCGAGATAAGAGAAAAATAGGAAAAGAAGAATATCTCAACAAAAACACAAAGGATAAGGGTCACGTGCAAAGATTTTTTTTTTAATAAGTATGGGAGTCCTGGGATGTCAAAGAATTGACAGGTTTTAGTAAATTTTGAGAGAAATTAGAAAATTTTAGTCAAAATTGTATATGTTACAACATTGGGCTCCAACTGGGGATAGTGGCTCCTTGTAAGGCACCAAAGAACAATAGACCACACAAGTTCACTCATTTCTTGAAAACTTGCCTCTGTTTATCTCTGCAATAACCCTATGAATTCATGGACTCTACAAACATATGAACTGGTAACCATGTACCTGTTCGGGAACTTTCTCCTCTGTTATGAAACCCTACTCGTCATTTAACACTAGACCAAGCCATGTGTACAAACTAGAAACCAAAACATTTTTCACAATGCAAAATGAAAACAAACTGCTCTACTATTGAACTGAAATAAATGCTCGAGTGCGAGCTTACTTATATACATTGATCTCCTACTCTAATAAGAAACAACTTCACTCATTAAGTAATATGAAATTTCCAATAAAACCAACAAAATATTTTGTTGTTAATATGATAATACCTTACACTTACATTTAAACAAGAAAAAAGAAGTATGGATGATTGAAGATCAATGTGCATCTTAAAAGCATACTTAAAGTGAAAGGATAAATAAAAATTAACCCCACTTGATGAATGTAGAAGAACTGTCATAGGATCCTGAAAGACACAAAAAATTACCTCCTCTTGATCAACGATAAAAGGTAGGTATCCTTCCTCCACAACTCTATCCTTGTACAAATGACTGAACTCGATTCCTGGAGTCTTTGTTTTTCTGATGAAGTAAGGTTTTTGCACTAGTACATATTCTAGAGATCCAAAATTTGTACTTTCAGATGCAAAGGGAAAAAAAACCTCTGTCTGAAAATATTCATCAATTTCTTATTTGTATAGCATTGAATTGGTGAAGATACATGAACATATTGATTCTGAAAATTTCCCTTCAAAAACAAAGATTGGATTTTGAGGAATTTCCTCTTCAACATGAAGCTTAGAAAGTACTGGTGTTGAAATGAAATTTGTCAGTGGCTGAATTTCTGCATCAACAATGACTTTTTTTTCAATGGAATTATGATTTTGAATAGAAGGGATAATAATATCTGAATAATCATTCTCAACAGTAAATTCCCTTTCTTGTTTAGTAATGTCATACTCAATTTCTTTATGCTCTATTACTGAATTGAATTCTTCATTGCATCAATTTTCTAAAAGAAGTTCAATTTTGAAAATTATTCTACAGTGATAATGAAAACATCCATGAAATTCTCTTAGACAATAAATACTTCCAGGAGGTAGAGATTTGTACAATTGTTGAGCATCTCCTTCCAAAGAAATCATAAAAATTTTCATGAGCACATCCTCATGAAAAATACCTAGTTGAAGCATGCATTCATGAAAATCCTTAAGTGTTGAAATGGAGAATCATGATCATTTTCTCTAAATCTTGGAAGGTAGTCTACCCAGTCTTTTGTGCTAAGCATAAAATTAGGAAAAACAGGTACATTTGAAAAATCAAAAGGAGCATACCTTGCAGCGATCTTGGCAACATAAGAACTTGACATTGAAACACAGTGGAGTCGCATGTGAAATCACAATGGAGTCTCCAAGTCAATAACCACATAGCCTGTGTATGATCCTCATTCATCTTCAAGAACCAGATTTGATCTTGATAAAATCTCGGGGAAAACATCTTGAACCTTCATTACCCAACAATGACGCCATAAAGAATGTTGTAACTTGATATGTTTTTTGGATGTTTAGAAACCATCCCAATATATCTTTGAACCAAATTTAGATGCAAGTTGTCCCTTGGATAATAGGGAGATCCCTTAGAAGTAAATAAGACAGTTGGATACCCACTGTCACCAAGCAACAAGTCTCGATCATTCAACTCAGGATTCCATATTTGAAAGGTAAAGAAAAGGATAAACTAGTCAGATAAGATTTAGAACATAAATAACAGTAGAATGGAATAAATAGATCATAATCCTCTCATATAAAAGGCATGGGAGTCCCAGGATGTCAAAGAATTGACAGGTTTTAGTAAATTTTGAGATAAATTAGAAAATTTTAGTCAAAATTTTCTTTGTTACAACAAGGTCCCCTTCACCCACCTCTGTGAGTGGAAGAGGTGCTCCCTTTCTTTAGGATCTTATGGTTCCTCTGGCTGGACCTTTGTGGTAGAGATTGTGACACTGAGTTTTGCGTCAATGATTCATTTTCCCCTATCCAGTTCTGAATCAGAGTCTGAGCCAACATTTGACTTTGAGGATTTCATCTCAACCACCAATCACTGTTGGGAGTGACATTCATCAGTGTTGTGCCAATGGATTTTGTGGAGCTCGCACCACTTTCTAGTGTCCTTATTTGACTTCCCATTACCCTTATTTGCTTGTGTCTTGGACTAGTTTTCCTAGGGTTGACCATCCTTTATTTGTCATTTGTTCTGGGAGTTAGGGCCACCTTTACTATGCTTCTCTTGTGAAGGGTTTGCAGAACTGAAATCATGCTTATTATTTTTCTTGAACTTTTTCTCAATATTGACAACATATCAGTAAGCGGCTCCTAGTGAGGAGATGTATAGGAAATCCATATATGTTTGTATATAGCTATGTATTCCACCGTGATACTTCAGAACTAGGTGTCACTTGGAGTCTCTAATACCCAGCTTTATGTGCAAGGTATGGAAGATGTTGGTGTACTACGACATCGTTTAGTCTCTCCCCTGATGTAGAGTTGTCCATCTCATGTACTGGTGTAACGACCCCAACGTTACGAAAAAAAGCGACATACACCAGATCATTTTTTTTTCTTTTAGCACTGCGTTAGGAAATTACAACATCAAATTAGGAGCGACATCATTGCCCCATCAATCACATGTATTAACATCCGATTAATCATTGCACGTTAGAGTAACTAATCCCAGAACATTCACAAGACAACTTAAAATAAGTGTGAGATAAATCTAGTTACTAATCAGTCAAGCACACATAAATTAAGGCGCAGTGAAGTCAACACAGTTCAACAATTATTCCAAGGCGTGCGAGAGTTATGACATCTAAACTATCATTCGTTACAATACATTTTCAATGCGTGCACAACTAGTAAGATCTAAACCTCATACAATACATTATTCAAACATGCATTCAATCTTATTTGCTAAATTAAAACATGCACCATCATTAACAAATGTGCGCAAACATCCCAATAATAATCACAGAAATATCCATGGCACCAATAAATCATCGATTAGGTTCAATGTGCGAAGAAGTAAAAAATTTACAATTTGTCATTAACATCCGAGATGCGCGTGTGATCCAAGTACTGAATTGGACATATGCCAACGTCTTTACAAGGAGTCCAGTTAAACTAAGCACTTAGGAAATCGTGCATCCCTATAGTTACATTGCGTGCGAGTAATCGAAGGCGAATTCAATTGATTTTATGGTGCAAATAGTAAACTAACCCACCATCATCCATACATCGTGTTTAATCAAGGTGCAAGGTAATTACCAATTTATAATCCAAGGCGTAAGATAATCATTACTAACCATCATACCAGACACAAAAACCTGATGCACAAGAATTCCAACCATCCTTATCTCTCACACAGTATGGAACCAGACAAAGCATTCTAAAATCAATCAAGCTATTCAATGATGCAAGGAAAATTACATTCGTTACTTTTTTATTGCGTAAAGCCTAAGATCTAACCATCAATTCATAAGCGCTATCTCCCTTGTTTATTTTGTTTTGATCTTTTCTGTGAACTAACCATAAATTAAAATACAAGATCATACTACTTTAAAGAAACGTGCATGAAAATAATAACCAAAAATATATTCTACTGATATAAGATGGGAAAGTTTCAGATAATGTAAGTGTTAATACATGTATTATAAATTAAATTTCAGCAACAATAAAAATTGTATATTATGGAAATTTCTTACTTTACCATCAATATTTTTGTCCATCAAGATCTACTTCTTTCCACAAACAACAATCTCATTACTTCTTTACAATTGCACTATGCAAATACTACATTCTTGTATTTATAATCACCAGAGACACGATGCTTTATATAACATACATAATTTATATTTAAGATCCTTTTAAAGGTGGTTGTAGGAGTCACCTAATCATTCTAACTACAGAGGTTCTATATCCATTTCAGCAACCAATGGTGGAAATAAAAGTTAGGAGCCTAAGTTGATCATTCGTAGGAGAAGAATTTAATTTATAAAAATCATATTATCATGCATTAGTTATGTGTGTGAGGTTAACCATAATATTAACAACCAACTGATAAGCAAGAGATGAGAATTACATTCAAGCCTAAATTTCACAGCTCAAAAGTTACGATTTTCGGAATAATTTTAACTGACATAACCTTAAAATGTAAATTGTAAACTGATATAAATTTTTAAACGGGAAAAATATTGAACTGAAATATAAAAGAAATAATATTTTAGAGGTTCAACCGACACAAGAAGGGACCTGGCCTTTTCTCTCGGGAATATGGTTAGCGAAATAAGGGTTCACAATTATTATCCTTAGGGTTCCCACAATAAATCATGCCGAGGGGAGGGTGAGGATGTCGGGGAAGGAGGGGACGCAACAAAAACGCTGCCAGAAGAGAAACACAGCAAAATCGTTGTCTAAGAATTCACACACAGACGAGCAGCGGGGGACTGGGCGAATGGTGAAAAAGGGAATTTCGTCGAGCTCTGGCAGAGGTAAATCTGTCGACTTAAAGTCTGAACTTATCTTGCAACGAAGAGTATGTTGGGCGCATCTTAAAGAGGTCAGAGTATGAACGATATCTCGCCCAACCTCTCTCTCTCACGCGTGAGGCAAATCGTTTTGTTTATTTCGCTGTGTAAGGACCCAACTTAATAGCACCAGGCTCCTCTCACCGGCGACTGTGTTCGAAAATGTGATGCCCTGCGTCAAGGGGATTCATTCCACCCTGAACACCCACGAAAAGGAACAACGACCTCGAACCATAGCGTCCGAGTTGGGGTCACTGATTTCTCTACTCTGTGGTAGGTCTATCGAAGGGTTCTGATCCCATAGTTGGGCCGGATGCAAAATACCAATCTCCACGACAGAGTTGGGACGTGGCAAGAGTGGTTCACTGTCAAGACTCGAGGAGCCAACGCAAGGACAACAAATAGAACCAGATCGCTCTGTTGCGGCCTGTAGAAAATACACCAGGATTGGATTGGACAGAAATAGCTGGCAAACTGTTATCATAATCTTCAGAAGGGTAAGATGATGGGATCAAGATAAAGGTGGTAGAATGAGGTATTAGTCTCAACCAACACCCCAAAATTTAAAAATCGAAGGATCAGAGTGACATCTTAAGTAAAAATGATCGGTTTTCTTCCAAGAGAATGGATGAATACACCTCTAAACATATATATGTAAAATGAAGAATCAGCGAGAGATTTAAGGGAATTCCTTCCCTTAACAATAACCTTTATTTTATAATAAAAGGCATTATACATTCTTGATGTGGAACATTAGCACGGGTTACAATAGTGAGATAGGAGCTCAAAAATAAGTCCTCAAGTCTTGATAAGAGAAATGCCTTTTTTTAGAAGCCAGAAAATCACATAAATGGTTGGGTCCGGCAGGGATGAACAATCAAAGCAAGATCAATCCAGAAAAACAAAACAAAAAAAACAACTTCAGCGCAAGGGTTGGCCCGAAAGAGAAACAATCCTTAAGGAAACAGATGAAGCCGTAAGGTTGGAAATTCTCACAGAGTAGCATCTAGAATACAGTTGTTTAAACAATATCAGGAAAATGTCAACCTTGAACAAAATTTCAAATGCGTATGCCAATAATTAAAATGTAACTAAACTGAAGATAAATGAGCACAACCTTAGTTAGGATTACCGTAATCGGAGGAGAAGAATTTGATGTCATTACTTTGTGATTGCACTCCCTCCTGTCTCCGATTGCTAACCATGTAGACCTAACCAGTACCTCCCAGCCAACGCTATGGGTACTCTTCTTTCCCTTTAGCCCCCCGAGCCGCAAAGGGGTCACACACACAAACCAGATAAAGCTAGCTCCCAGTTCACCTCGCAAGGTCGAGCTACCACTCTCTAATCAAGCTGGGCATCCCAACTCCCACAAGAAAAAAACTAGTCAAGAAAAATATTGGTAGTGTAACCTTACGCCTACCAGACGTGGTCCATACTCCTTCTCTGCCATCATTTTTATAGAGTTTTCTTAGTGATTAGTTTCCAAAACCCTCACTAAATTATTTTTATTAAATTTAATTAGGATAAACCTCCCTCGTACACATGTCACTCGATCCCTTAGTTGCACCAGAAATTAATTAATTAATTAATTCAATTTTGTCTATTTCCCTCACCCACCTAAAAGCGTTCCTAAAAACGCTCATCGGTGTCCCTTTATTCCCTTACATTTCTTAAATGACTGACGCCTTACTTAAAGCCTAGTTGAATTCACAAATAGAAAGTTCCAAAGGCTAGATTCCCTACTAAGTTAGACATTCCATTTTTTCTTTAAGTTTCCCCTTTTCTTTAAGTTCCCTTCTTTATCTAAGTTTAAAATTAGCAAGTTTAGACATAAATAACAATTTACCCTTTTAATAATTTAACCCTTCATTAAAATTTTACTTTAATTATTAATGTTTGAATTTTTTTTACCCCTTCTTCTTAAATGTCCATTTAGTTTGTTTTTGTTCACATGTTCTACTTAGACATAGGTTTTAAATTCACTAGGCTAGGTGATGGTTTTTAAGGGAAAAAATAGTTATTAAAATTTACTCATACCATCATTCATTTTAAGGCCGATAAGGTCCTAAGGAAGCATAGTTTTCTAGGTACTGGGTTTATTAACTTTTCAAAGTTAAAATTGTGACGTTCCCTTCAAGAATCACTACGTGCTCCAAGGGTGACACTCGCTTGCATTCATGTTTTATTTGCGCGATGTACCCTTCAAGACGCACTACGTGCTCCAAGGGTGCCACTCGCCTTTTGACTAGTTTTGGTAGAATTCAAACCCCTGGAGTCAATACCCCATCAGGTGAACTTGTGGGAGACTAAGGGCCTCTAAGGAATAAGGACCCTACCTTATTACGCGCCCTTTAAAATCATCATGAGTGCCTGTCACAGTCTGCCCCCACGCCATCGTGGATCTCTCGAACTAGGTAATTGTTAACCTATAGTTCGAGCCATGGCTGAAGTGCTAGTAGGATGTAGCAGGGTTGCTGCCACACCTCTCCCTCAATATCTCTAGTTGGCATGCATGACCCCTTTACTCCAAATGTGGGTCTGATTAGCAAGCTATTATCAGCATGCATCCATCAACAAGAACATGTCAGCGATCCATAAACAACATCATAATATCTTCCATGTGTCACATATGCAATAACAAAATAGGAAAACCATAAATAATCCAATCATTGACTCGATCCGGAGTCCAAGAAGGTCCATTGATACCATTGGCATCCTCAATTGGTCAAGAGTCCTGCACACTCAAGAGAAACCAATCAATAACACCTGTATATACATAATAACATAACATGACATCATAATCCACAGTATCCTCATCAGAATCCATAAGCAAAGCAATCATTCATTTAATGAACCGGATCACTTGCACACAAGTGTCCTCAAGGAATAAGTCAAATCAGGTGCGTGCAAGAGAAAGATGTTACATACACCCCACTCTTGTTTTAAACTTCGTCCTGAAGTTTCACAGTACACAAGTGCAAAAATAAAGCATCTGACAATATCTAAATGTCTAGCTATCAACAAAATGGAAACTATTGATGCATATCATATGCACTCTCCCCGGTAGCCGAGTGTGGACTATAATCTCCCCACTGGTCCTTGACATGATCGTCAATTCGACACTGTAGTTGTCAAATGCGATGGTCCCAAAGGTGGATTGGCTCCTTCATAAGCGCACCCTCGCCCAATTTTCGTCAAGAACTCAGTCAACCTCATGCGTAAGATCATTGAAGTAAATTCACACATAGATACAATATAAACATCATGCAATGCCTCAAAGAATGAGGCACGACTAGCCGTTAGGCCCTTCATAATTATGTTCGACACGATGCGCATCGAAAAACCATTATGTTGATCTTGTGCTTCTTCCATCCCCTTTTGTATCATTTGTAATTTTTCTTTCAATTCTTGGATCGCTTCTAGTCCTACCAGGACCCCATCCTCGATTCGATCCCAACTCAAAGGAGTGTGAAATGGTCACCCATAAAGAACTCGCATGGCACCATCTTAATGGTGCTTTGATGGTTGTTGATGTACAGAAACTCGACCGTCAACCATAACTATTCCCAACGTTTATGTTGGTCCAACACACACATACACAACACAACCTTCCCAAATTGGTTCGTTCCTTTGGTCAACCTCAAAGACATGTTGTACTAAAGTTCATTGGTGTTCCCAAGGCCTCTTGGGAAACTCGTCCAAAATCGTCTAGCAAACACTGAATCCCTTATCTGATACGATTCCTTTGGTACATATGGCAGTCTCAAAATCTTGCTAAAATAACTCTAGTTATACCTGGCGCCTAATGTGTCATACGCACAGGGACAAAGTGTGAACTCTTCGTCAGAGTGTCAACTGTCATGAGAATCAAGTCGTGCCTCCTTACCATCAGTGGAAATTCAACAATGAAGTTTGTCGAAATGACCTCCCATGTCGATTTTGGAATAGTGTGTGGTCATAGCAATCTTGTTGTATGTCTATGTTCAACCTTCACCTACCGACCTTCTAGACATCTTGCCATGCAGTTGACGATGCTCGCCTTTATCCCTTCCAGAAAAATAAGGGCTTAAGGTCTGTCCTCATATTCATGACTCTTGGATGAGCCATGTACACTGCTCTATGAGCTTCTCATAGGATCCAACTTCTTAGTTTGTCGTTGCGTTGTAAGTAAATTCGGTTATTATATCTCAAAGATCTGTGGTTGTCCATAGTATATCCCTCAATTTTGGTACCAACATGGGGTCTTGCTTGAAATTCCTTACCCTCTTTATATCAGTCAGCATCGCGCTGTAGTTAGAATCTTTTCACGTAGATTCGTTTGAAGAGGTATCATTGAAAATATGTGTGGTCTCTTTCTCAACGCGTTTGCGACTCTGTTCAATATTCCTCTTAAGCGGGAAATATCAAAATCGTAATCGATAAGCAGTTCTGACCAATGCCCTTGCTACACGTTCAAGTCATTTTGTGTAAAAAGGGTGTTGTAAACCATAGTGGTCCGTTTTTAGTTCAAAATCTCATCCAATCATGTAGTGTCTCCACACTCTCAGGGCATACATTGTGGCTAAGAACTCCAAATCGTCTGTTGCATAGTTCTCCTCGTGCTTCGCTAACTTCCTCGATATGTAAACGATCACTCGACCGTGTTGCCTCAAGACTCCACCTAAACCTTCCTAGGATGTGTCGGTTCATACCTAGAGGTTCTCGTCCATGTTAGGGACTTTTGATATTGGCGTTGTCATCAATAACTCCTTGAGCCTTTGAAATGCTTCCGCCCATTTCTTGATCCATAAAAACTTCGTGTTCTTCTTCTGCAACTTTGTAATCAGATTTTTTTATCTTTGAAAAACCCTCGACAAATCGTCGATACTATCCTGCTAAACCCATGAAGCTACGTATTTCTAGGACGTTCGTTGACACAGGGCATTCCATGATAGCCTCTACCTTTGATGGATCCACAACTATACCTTCGTCGGAGATGACATACCCTAAACAATGTTTCTTTGAGAGCATTGTGATAGTTTCTTGTAATGTATTCCTGTATACTCGGTAAGGCTAGGCACAAATGTTCGTTAGGTTCTGTTGGGCCCCAACAACCCTCTTCTTTTTCTTTAATCAAAATCTAGGGTCCCTCGAAATTTTACTTGGATTCTTTGTTTGTTTCCCTTTGACTTGATTGGATTGGTATTGGTTTGCTTTGTTTCGAGGTTGGTTTGAGTTTATATTCTTTTCTTTTCTTTGGTTTGAATTTCAAGAAATTTAAATGCCATTTCATATTGCTTTCTACAGAGTTTTGATGTTGATGGATGAGCTTCATAATTTGAGAGTTTTTATTGCGACACATCTTTTCTATGACATTTGTTCACATTAGATCAAATTTGAATGAGGGAGAGACAAACATAGAAATCTTAATTTAAATGAAAACCTTATTTTTTATCAATTGTTTACTTTCGTTTAAATTATGATTATGTTTTCATCTTTTGCTCATTAGCAATCATTTTCACAAAATTATTTGGTGGGTTTAATTAATTAAATTCTTTTGTCATTTTGCATCTCATTTGAAAATAAAAATAAAAATAAAAAAAGAATTATCTATCATTTGTTTGATTTTGTGAAAACCAAAAATTAAAATTTTTCTCCTCCAACTTGAAGCTTCTACAATTTTAAGATCATATTTGAAAGGAAAATATAAACAATATTTGTTTAAAACTTATAGTTAATTTAAATTCATTTTAATTTTGTTGTTCTAGATTTTGTTTTATTCACAATTTTTAGGTTATTAATTTGGTTTCTTTTTGTTTCACAGGTTTCTATTATCATTTATTTGGTATGGATCTGATCATGGCTTGATTTTATTATACAAATACGTTCAAGATAATTGATCCAAAAATAATATTGGATTGATGCAAATAATTTATGAGCAACAACAGATAAGATTTGGAAATGCGTTCAAGAACAGAAAAACGATTTTGCAGGACTTGTTTCATCCAAACCGTAAGGAATCTAAAGAAACAGTTAAAAACCCATCTGCATAATGGACCCATTTAGCTTACACAAGTGAATTTTCCAAAACAAATGCACTATTTGAGAGATATTTGTGTCTCTTTATGAGGCAAATTTCAGGTGGCGGAAATTATTAGTGACGCCCTAACTGTTCATTCATTGTATAAATATATGAGAAAGTTCAGAGCCAGAGGGATCCAAGAAATTGAGAGGAGGATTTTTATCCTTTCCTTTTTGTATATTATATCTTTTGTAAACTTTTTTCTATTCAAATGGAGTAATAGATGGTTGGAATGTTTGGGAGAATGGACAAGTATTTTCAAAAAAGAATATGGAATTTCAGGTTGCTTAATGACTTTTGTCCTGTGAGTAAAATGGTTATGTTTTCATTATAATATCTTCATATTCTTTGAGTAATTGATTATGCATTGATTTAAATTAGTTTTAGTCTGTTTTATCAATACATGGTTAATTGCTATCATTTATGTATTAATTTTTTCAATCTTTAAGAGTCTATTATCCCAAAAATTCCTTTTGGACCTTATGATGAACTCATTACACTAAAGCTATATGGGATACAATTTACTCTTTGGATTTTGTCCTTTTGTAGATTGTGTAGTTTTAATATTTTTTCTCATATAATTTCTTAATATGAAACTTTTTTTGTATTGAACTAGCTTTAGATTGTTCTGCATATAAATTTTCATGTAATGTTTTCATTTATGTGGTTCATTATATTTTGGTTCCTTTAATATCTGTGGCTGATCATCTATTGATACATTTTGAGTTTATGTCTAATGTTGGATAGTTGATAATACCACTTGCTAAGGGTTGGAGTTTATTTCACTTTTAGCTATTGGACATTTTAAAGTCACATGAGATCAAATTTATTTGTCTTTTTGTCATCATAAACTCGTTTCAGAATATAAAAGACTTATTTGAGTTTCTTCAGGAAGTATTATGATTTCTTTTGTCATAGGTTTACACTTGACACAGGTTAAGATGAGCTCATAAAAATATAGAGAGATGAATTTAGTTTAGTGCTGCTGATCAGTGAGAGGTTAGTCAGATTTGACGCTATTTCACTTTCATCACTCACATGGGAAAAACATATATCGCAAGATTATTCTACACAATTTATTTTTGAAAAAGACAATGCATTCATTATGGAGATCGAAGATTCCATACTTCATATTCATTCATTGATTAGATTAAACTCTCATGATTCTAATGCACATTTGGAACCAATTCATCTCATGAAAAGGAATGCATAAACCAACAATTTTATTTCTATAATGAATCCTCGTACGATGTGTTTATCAATTGTAGATCTGACTCATCAAAGTGATAATTTGTATTCTGATTTTCATGATAAGATTGAATATTGGCTTCATAATTCATATCTAAAAAATCTTCAGAGTAACAGTAAATTCATGCTTACTTTGTTTCTTATTGAAAATCTAGGGGGTAAGTATGACGTGTTTTTTTCATATCCTCCATGCGAAGAAATTCATGAATAGGTAGAGAATTGTCAAGAGAATGGGGAATTTCTATTTTGGTTGATGGTTATGTTAGGTCCCCATAATTTTGGCAAGTTTTATGAATCTAGTTACATTCTTCCATGCTTTTGTGATCCGTATCATGGCAGAATTGCATATTGGCTGCAGGGTTCATATATTAAAATTTTTCGACATAATGGTAAGGATATACTTACTTTGTTTCTGAATGAAGAACATAAAGGTAAAGGTAAGCATGATGTAATTATTTTTATTTCTGAAATACTTCAATCCATCTTACTAATTGGAAATTTCTTTGTCTTTGCAGGATTGGAGTTACTTCAATGGTACATTGGAAATTCCATTTCACTTAGTTCATGTAAAGTAGAATAGTGTAGAGTAGACTTAGGAATAGGTTAGATTTTATTTTCTTTCTTTCACTTTGTCAATTTGAATAAGTGAAACAAGGCGTCACTTTCAGGACGAAAGAAAATCATCATTCAGTGAAGTCTTCTCTTCTTTTCTTTTTCATTACTTATTTCCTTGTTTATCATGTTAATGTGTTTCCCTTCAAGTCATATCTTTAAATTTATTATTATTTTTATCTTTATTGAAGAATGTTTTAATATGATCATTATTTCAAAACTATCAAGTAAAGATAATCTGAGTAAACTAATGAAAAGGATCTCAACTTCTGATTATATTCCATTTAACATTACCCTTAAAAGGTCGTATCTTAAAATGATTTATCAATACATGCGACTTAACTTTGCAATGTTTATATGGTCATTTCTCTACAATTTTTAAAAATAAAAATGTTGTAAAGGAGACGAACGATAGAAAATTAAAATTGATTTTAGTCTTGACTTCTTGAATGGGCTTAACTTGTTTTGAAAATGACAAATCATGACAGCACAAATCATCATTTATTTTTTTCATGTACATAATTTGTAATAAAGAAGGCCTTATTAGCTTAACATTTTATGCAACAAATGACAATTTTGATATTAATTCTTCATCTGAAGGAAAAAAATACATTTAAAGGGTTTCACTACAATCAATTCAATTAATCAATTTGATTGATCAATTTATATTTTATGAATTGATATACTTATCCCCTTTACGATATAAATTCCTTCTTATTTTATGGTACAACAAAAATATTTCACATCACATTTTCACATAAGATGTGAGTCATATTGATAAGGCTTGTTCTAATTTAATTTTGTTCTTTTCATTGTTTAGATTAGATTACTTTTCGTTTCATTTTGTTTTCAAATTTGTTTGATTAAAGCTAAATTTCTTAGCTTATTTCATATTCTTTTATTCCGAATATTTGTGCTGTGACAATCAGTTGTTTTTGGGTTTTAAAAGATGAAATGTTGATTCTATTATAACTATCAAATTTTAAGATTAATGGATAAGTACTTATTAATCCCAAAATAAATGGTACTCTGGTTTAAATAGGTCATCTGAGCTTTCATCATCCTGAAGTTTTGTGTTTGAAGAAATCTTTTGAAAGGTAATTTTCAAGAAGAGAATCACCTTACTCGTGGTGGAACACTTTCCAAGTTTTACCTTCATATTAAAACCTAGCTGCATTGATTACTTTTCCTTTTGACTATTACAAATTAAGTACAAAATGCTATATTTATATAATTTATGCAATTATGTTTTAATTGATTCCCTCTTTAGGAACAAATGAGTGAGGCTTCTATTGTTATTATCTCAAACCTCTTAATGCCATCCCATACCCTTAGGGAGTAAAGTTTGTTTCTCCATCCATTAAGTAATCTCTAATGAGATTAACATTAATCATAGTGTAACCTTTTTCATATAACAAATGACATTTAAGGGGTTAGTTGGAAGATAAGAGGTCTCATTATGAGCCGACCTATCATGATCATGGGTATTTACGATATGACATTACCATCATCTAGTCACCAAGCCAGGGTAATGGCTCTCCGTTACATGACTGAGGGAAAGGAGGTCTCATCACGAACCAACCTTTTCATTTTTGTAGATATTTTTGAATGATGTTGTCATTCTCTAATTACCAAGTCAGGACAATGGCTTCCAACTCATTCTTTATAAAAGTAAATAAAGTAAGTTATAACAAAAGGTTTATAAGCTATGCATCTTTAACTAGTGGATGGGATAAAAACAACTAAATGGGTTAAAAGGTATCCCTGTCGAGGCTATGGATGCCTGATGGCTGTAGTGGATATGCATATGGTATTAGAGGTAAACTATAAGATAACATATTCTAGTCATCATGAATTGTTCCTTAGGGTGTGTTCCAATAAATAATATATTTTGTAGGAAGTTTGATCAAGAGTACTCGTCTTTGATTTTTGGGTAATAGTTAAAAAGGTTATCTTTTAAAAAAAATTTGCAGCTGGTTAAAACTTTCAAAGGTTGAATTGTTAATGTGGTACACATGTTTCAAGACAAACTCTTTTTTTTTTTCAAAAGCCTTATATTTTGTCTTCTTATACATGTAAATATTTTATTATCTATCCAGAGAAAACTGCTTCACCCAGTAAGTCGCCATTTGTTGGGCCCCAACAACCCCCTTCTTTTTCTTTAATCATTATCTAGGGTCCCTCAAAATTTTGCTTGGATTCTTTGTTTGTTTCCCTCTAGCTTGATTGGATTGGTATTGGTTCGCTTTGTTTCGAGGTTGATTTGAGTTTATATTCTTTTCTTTTCTTTGGTTTGAATTTCATGAAATTTAAATGCCATTTCATTTTGCTTTCTACAGAGTTTTGATGTTGATGGATGAGCTTCATAATTTGAGAGTTTTTATTGCGACACATCTTTTCTATGACATTTGTTCACATTAGATCAAATTTGAATGAGGGGGAGACGAACATAGAAATCTTAATTTAAACGAAAACCTTAATTTTGATCAACTGTTTACTTTCATTTAAATTATGATTATGTTTTCATATTTTGCTCATTAGAAATCATTTTCACAAAATCATTTTGTGGGTTTAATTGATTAAATTATTTTGTCATTTTGCATCTTATTTGAAAAAAAAATAAAAAAAAAATAAAGAATTATCTATCATTTGTTTGATTTTTTGAAAACCCAAAATTAATATTTTTCTCCTCTTCATCAACTTGAAGCTTCTAGAATTTTAAGATCATATTTGAAAGGAAAATATAAACAATATTTGTTTAGAACTTATAGTTAATTTAAATTCATTTTAATTTGATTGTTCTAGATTTTGTTTTATTCACAATTTTTAGGTTAGTAATTTGGTTTCTTTTTGTTTCACAAGTTTCTATTATCATTTATTTGATACAAATCTGATCATGGTTTGATTTTATTATCTAAATACATTCAATATAATTGATCCAAAAATAATATTGGATTGTTGAGAATAATTTATGAGCAACAACAAATAAAATTTTGAAATGCATTCAAGAACAAACAAACAATTTTGTGGGACTTGTTTCAGCCAAACCGTAAGGAATCTGAAGAAACGGTTGAAAATGCATCTGCAGAATGGACACATTTGGTTTACACATGGGAATTTTCCCCAACAAATGCACGATTTGAGAGATATTTGTGTCTCTTTATGAGGAAAATTTCAGGTGGCGGAAATTATTAGTGACGCCCAAACTATTCATTCATTGTATAAATATATGAGAAAGTTCAGAGCCAAAGGGATCCAAGAAATTGAGAGGAGGAGTTTTATCCTTTCCTTTTTGTTTATTATATCTTTTGTAAACTTTTTTCTGTTCAAATGGAGTAACGGATGGTTGGAATCTTTGGGAGAATGGACAAGTATTTTCAAAGAAGAATATGGAATTCCAAATTGTTTAATGGATTTTGTCATGTGAGTAAAATGGTTATGTTTTCATTATAATATCTTCATATTCTTTGAGCAATTGATTATGTATTGATTTAAATTAGTTTTAGTCTGTTTTATCAATACATGGTTAATTGCTATCATTTATGTATTAATTTTTTCAATCTTTAAGAGTTTATTATCCTAAAAATTCCTTTTGGACCTTATGATGAACTCATTATACTGAAGCTATATGGGATACAATTTACTCTTTGGATTTTGTCCTTTTGTAGATTGTGTAATGTTAATATTTTTTCTCATAAAATTTTTGAATATGAAACTTTATTTGTATTGAGCTAGCTTTAGATTGTTCTGCATATAGATTTTCATGTTATGTTTTTCATTTATATGGTTCATTATATTTTGGTTCCTTTAATATCTGTGGTTGCTCATCTATTGATACATTTTGAGTTTACGTCTAATGTTGGATAGTTGATAATACCACTTGCTAAGGGTTGGAGTTTATTTCACTTTTAGCTATTGGACATTTTAAAGTCACATGGGATAAAATTTATTTGTCTTTATGTCATCGTAAACACATTTTGGAATATAAAAGACTTCTTTGAGTTTCTTTAGGAAGTATTATGCTTTCTTTTGTCATAGGTTTACACTTGACACAGGTTAAGAGGAGCTCATAAAAGTACTGAGAGATGAATTTATCTTAGTGTATTGCTGATCAGCGAGAGGTTATTTAGCTTATTACTTATTTAATTTGTTGATTTGTGAATGAATAGTGATTGCATCATTTAAACGTTAATTCGCTTTGTCTATTTTCGTTATATAATTTACAATCTTATTCATTCAATGTTTATTTGGTATTTAGAGTAATAGAATAATTTTGTTTATATTCAATCTTGTTTAGATCCATTATCTTAAAACAATTATTTTCACAAGGCTTTGCTTAAACCTTGTAAATTGTATATAGCTATTGTACATAAACATTGTTAGTTAAGCATTTGTAATTGAAGTGTTGATTGTTAGAGTTGTATATTTAGTTAGTCCATATATTTTAGTTGTTTTAGGATCTTAGTTGGCTAACAGAGCCATAAAACCCGTCAGGGTAGATTATACCAAACGACTTGGGTTAACTAGATAACCTCGGTCTGGATCTTCCCTTCTAGTTGACGATGTGTCATAAACACCCGTCAACAAGTTTTGTCATCGTCAAAGAACCTATAAAAATTTCGTCAATGAATACTTGAACAGTCTTTTCCTAAGTATTCGTGAAACACCCGTTTCATCAAGCTCATGAATACCATGGGGCGTTTGTCCATTCCCACGGCCAAACACTAAACTCGTAGTGTCCAAACCGCGTTTTGGAAGCGGTCTTAGGAATATATTCCTCTTAATTCGTAACTGGTGATAACCTAATCTCCAATCAATTTGGAATTACACCGTCCCGCCTTTCATTTGATCAAGAAAATTGTCTATACTTGGCAATAGATCAAGATTCTTGAACGTTTCCTCATTCAAAACAGTAGTAAAAACTGAGTCTTCCACGACCCAACCTTCTTCTATAAGAGAATAATAGGTGCACCCAGAGGTGACACCCTTGGACGTATAATTCCTAGGCCCAACAACTCCTTTAGTTGCATTTTCAACTGCTATAACTCAGGGGTCGACATCCGATAAGGCATTCTCGCGATCGATTTTGTTCCAAGCTTCAAGCCAATTTTAACTCCAACTCTTTTGCAGGAAACAATCTGGATAATTTTATTAAAACACGTCAATAGTACTTTCCCACAGGACCGTCCTTCAAATTCTTTCGTCACACCCTTTTCGTTTAGCGCCAAATATGCACATAACTTGTATCCTTGCACATGCTCTTTGTAGCTGTAGGGAAGAATGAACCTCAGGGATACTCCTTGTTTTCTTCCTAAATTCACACTTCTCTGACCCTCATCATTAGACCAAATCAGTCGTTGCATCTTACCATTGCGTATCGCATCATGCGATTCCCACCAGTCCATACTGGTCATGACGTCATAAGATCTTAAGATCGTGATGTAGATTGGACCTCGTTACACTATTCCCCGAGTTAAGGCTACAGTCTGTAACCCTTCCTCCATCCTATTGTTGGGCTCCTGAAGCCATTTCTACATATCCTAACTTGTCATGTTCGACCGCCTTTACCTAAATCCCTTCAACACAATCTAGAATAAAGCTCCTTGAGCGTCGAGATCTAACAAATACTAAATTTTGGTTGGCGATAGTACCGAACACCTCAAACACAGTGGTCGGACGCTCAACCTAGCAGTTATTCACGGCAATCATGAATCTTATGGGCCTTACCCATCTCTAGCACGATAGTGTGTCTTGTTTTCCCGATCGCTCTAGCCCCTTCAACCGGACAGTCTTCCTGGTATGGTGGCTCTCCATAAGACCATCGCCCACCTTCGCTCCAATACTCTTGGCCCTGAAATAGAAGTTTTTGTCCCACCAGCCTAAGGTGCTTCTCTGTTCTGCTGACAAGCCTAAAATGTGGTGCTGACGCAGATGCGATGGTCCCCTATAGGGAGACCTCTACTAAGGAACCTATCGTCAAGGTGTCGTGAACAAGGGTCCTGTAGACGTATATGTGAGTTTGGTTTGGATGACGTCTAATGTTGTTGCACACCAGATGTTGTCATTCCAGACGTTCTTGTAGGAGTCATGCCCGAACTCCCGCGGTCAAATATTCCTTATCTAAGATGCCTACTGGACTACATCGTGCAACGTCCGAGGCATTTAGATCCTCACCTTTGCATGAAAACTGGAGTTAAGGCCGGTCATGAACTTGTTGATCTATAGATTATTCATGTTCAAAGGTGGGGCATATCGAAGTATCTCCAGAAATTGGGTCTCATAATCTTCCACCATACGACCACCCTGTCATAAGGTGTTGAACTCAACAAGCTGGCACTCAACGGATTCCTCTGATAATTACTTCTCCCAGAACCCTTCCTAGAATCATTCCCCTAACATGGCTTCAACAACCATGTTTAGCTAAGGTAGAAGCATTTTCCTCCATAGAGGAGCGCTCCCCTTTAGCTGAAGACCACATATGTGGACCTTCGTGTCGGAGGTCGAAATCGCGAAGCGCGAAGCACATCACCTGGCTCTCCAGTCATGCCTTGATGACTGATTCGTCTGTGGCACTCGCGGACTTAGGAAATTAACCCTCTCGTATTTTTAGTGAAAGCTACTTATACTGGTTGGGGTGTGTTGTGAACCCTCAGGGGTACAGGCACCCTGGCCTTATCTCAGCACAGACGGTTAGTCAAGACATATGACATTTCCCTAGAAAGACCCTGTTAAACCCAACACATCCCGCACAACAATCCTCTCATGGTCAAGACTTGTTCTTCTCCTCGAGAGTTGGACCCCTCTGGTGTGGGTGCTACTAGAGGCATTGCGCCTCCTCCCTTGGCACCATGTCACAAATCTCTACGACGTCCTATAACCGTGATTACTGCAAGGACAGGTTAACAATTCAATTAGCACTGAGTATAAATCAAGGGCTTAATTCAGTGGAAGGTGTGTCTATCCACAGTCGCAGGGTTGAACCCACTCTTATACCATATGTAATGGCCCTGTCGTTATGAAAACAAGCGACATACAATAGATCAATTTTTTTTTCTTTTAGCACTGTGTTAGGAAATTACGACATCAAATTAGGAGTGACATCACCACCCCATCAATCACATGTAATAACATTCAACTAATCATTGTGCGCTAGAGTAAATATTCCCAAAACATTCACAAGCCAACTTGAAAGAAGTGTGAGATAAAGCTAGTTACTAATTAGCCAAGCACACATAAATTAAGGCGCAGTGAAGTTAACATAGTTCGACAATTATTCCAATGCGCGCGAGCGTTATGCCAACTAAAATATCATTCGTTACAATAAATTTTCAATGCGCGCAAAAAGAGTAAGATCTAAACCTCATACAATACGTTATTCAAACATGAATTCAATCTTATTTGCTAAATTAAAACATGCACCATCATTAAAAAAAAGTGCGCAAACATCCCAATAATAATCACAGTAATATCCATGGTGCCAATAAATCATAGATTAGGTTCAATGTGCGAAGAAGTAAAAAATTCACAATTTGTCATTAACATCCAAGATGTGTGTGTGATCCAAGTACTGAATTGGACATAAGTCGACGTCAATAAAATGAGCGCAGTTAAACTAAGAACTTAAGAAATCGTGCATCCCCATAGTTACATTGCGCTTGAGTAATCGAAGGCGAATTCAAATGATTTTATGGCGCAAATAGTAAACTAACCCACCATCATCCATACATCTTGTTTAATCAAGGTGCAAGGTAATTACCAATTTATAATCCAAGGCGCAAGATAATCATTACTAACCATCATACCAGACACAAAAACCCGATGCACAAGAATTCCAACCATCCTTATCTCTCATATAGTATGGAACCATACGGAACATTCTAAAATCAATCAAGCTATTCAATGACAGAAAAAAAATTACATTCGTTACTTTTTAATTGCATAAAGCCTAAGACCTAACCATCAATTCATAAGCGTTGTCTCCCTTGTTTATTTTGTTTTGATCTTTTCCTATGAACTAACCATAAATTAAAATACAATATCATACTACTTTAAAGAAACGTGCATGGAAATAATAACTAAAAATATATTCTACTGATATAAGATGGGAAAGTTTTAGATAATATAAGTGTTAATCCATGTATTCTAAATTAAATTTCAGCATGAATAAAAATTGTATATTATGGAAATTTATTGCTTTACCATCAATATTTTTGTCCATCGGGATCTACTTCTTTCCACAAACAACAGTCTCATTACTTCTTTACAATTGCACTATGCAAATACTGTATTCTTGTATTTATAATCACTAGAATACACGAAGTAATGAGATCACATGAAGCTTTATATAACATACATAATTTATATTTAAGATCCTTTTAAAGGTGGTTGTAGGAGTCACCTAATCATTCTAACTACAAAGGTGCTATATCCATTTTAGCAACCAATGGTGGAAATGAAAGTTAGGAGCCTAAGTTGATCATTCGTAGGAGAAGAATTTAATATATAAAAAGCATATTATCATGCATTAGTTTTGTGTGTGACTACCTATAACCATAATATTAACAACCAATTGATAAGCAAGAGATGAGAGGCTAACCCCATTCTTTACTTTCAAGCCTAAATTTCATAGCTCGAAAGGAACTATTTTAGGAATAATTTTAACTGATATAACCTTAAAATGTAAATTGTACACTGATATAAATTTTTAAACGAGAAAAAAATTGAAATGAAATATAAAAGAAATAATATTTTAGAGGTTCAACCAACACAAGAAGGGACCTGCCCTTTTCTATCAGGAATATGGTTAGCGAAATAAGGGTTCACACTTATTATCCTTGGTGTTCCCACAATAAATCATGTCGATGGGAGGGTGAGGATGTCGATCAAGGAGGGGATGCAGCAAAAACGCTGCCAGAAGAGAAACACAACAAAATCATTGTCTAGGAATTCACAAACAGATGAGTAGTGGGGGACTGGGCGAATGGTACAAAAGGGAATTTTGCCAAGTTCTAGCAGAGGTAAATCCTCCGATTTAAAGTATGAACTTATCTTGCAACGAAGAGTATGTTGGGCACATCTTAAAGAGGTCAGAGTATGAACGATATCCCGCCCAAGCTCTCTCTCTCTCATGCGTGAGGCAACTCCTTTTTTTCTTTCGTTGTGTAAGGAACCAACTTAACAGCGCGTGGCTCCTCTCACCTGTGGCTGGGTTTGAAAATGTGATTCCCTGCGTCAAGGGGATTCGTTCCACCTAGAACACCCATGAAAAGGAACAACGACCTCGAACCACAACGCCCGAGTTGGGGTCACAGGTTGCTCTACTCTGCGGGAGGTCTATCGAAGGGTTCTGATCCATGATAGAGTTGGGACGTGTCAAGAGTGGTTAACTGTCAGGCCTCGAGGGGACAATGCAAGGACAACAACTAGAACTAGATCGCTCTATTGCAACCTGTAGCAAATACACCAGGATTGGATTGGACAGAAATAGCCGACGAACTGTTATCATAATATTCAGAAGGGTAAGATGATGGGATCAAGATGAAGGTGGTAGAATGAGCTAGTAGTCTCAGCCAACACCCCAAAATTTATTAAGAGAAGGATCAAAGTGACCTCTTAAGTAAAAAATATCGGGTTTCTTCCAAGAGAATGGATGAATACACCTCTAAACATATATATGTAAAATGAAGAATCAACGAGAGCTTTAAGGGAATTCCTTCCTTTAACAGTAACCTTTAGTTTATAATAAAATGCATTATACATTCTTAATGTGGGACAGTAGCACAGGTTACAATACCGAGATAGAAGCTTAAAAATAACTCCTCAAGTAGGGATGATTTTAAGGATGGAAATTTATTTTAAAATATAGAAACCTTGGCGAATCTTACTAATCCTTCATATGCCAACTATAAATATTTGGCAATAGTTTTGTAAAAATATTCAAATTTCTAAGGATTTTATATAGTTTTTATAAAATTTTGGCAATTTTTAAGGTAAAATAATTGTATCCTATAGAATTTGGGCGAATCATTTTTAAAATAGTGAATCTCATTTTGTAAAAACCATGTAAAATTATTCCATGAGAGAAATTTAGCCCCTAAAATCATCCCTGTCCTCAAGTATTGATAAGAGAAATGCCTTTATTAGAAGCCAAAAAATCTCAGAAATGGTTGGGTCCGGCAAGGATGAACAATAAAAGCAAGATCAATCCAAAAAAAAAAAAACTGCAGCGCAAGGGTTGTTCTGGAAGAGAAACAATCCTTAAGGAAACAGATGAAGCCATAAGACTGGAAATTCTCATGGAGTAGCATCTAGAATACAGTTGTTTAAACAATCTCAGGAAAATTTCAACC
Organism: Picea engelmannii; assembly: GCA_009831015.1. Lineage (NCBI taxonomy): Eukaryota > Viridiplantae > Streptophyta > Pinopsida > Pinales > Pinaceae > Picea > Picea engelmannii. The sequence continues at coordinate 343,483 of ML778385.1, read as the reverse complement.
TTGAACATAATTTCAAATGCATATGCCAATAATTAAAATGCAATTAAATTGAAGCTAAATGAACACAACCTTAGTTAGGATTACCATAACTAGAGGTGAAGAATCTAATGTCGTTACTCCGCGCTTGCACTCCCTCCTGTCTCTGCTTGCTAACCGTGCAGACATGACCGATACCTCCCAGCCAGTGCTATGGGTACTCTTCTTCCCCCTTATCCCTTGAGCCACAAAGTGGCCACGCACACAAACCAGAGAAAACTAGCTCCCAGCTCGCCTCTCAAGGTCGAGCTACCACTCTCTAATCGAGTTGGGCATCCCAACTCTCACAAGAAAAAAACTAGTCAATAAAAATATCGATAGCGTAACCTTACGCCTACCAGACCGGCTCCATACTCCTTCTCCACCATCCATTTTATAGAGTTTTCTTAGTGATTAGTTTCCCAAACCCTCATGAGATTTTTTTTATTAAATTTAATTAGGATAACCCTCCCACATACACATGTCACCCGATCCCTTAGTTGCACCAGAAATTAATTAATTAATTAATTCAATTTTTCCTATTTCCCTCACCCACCTAAAAGCGTTCCTAAAGACGCTCCTCGGTGTCCCTTTATTCCCTTACATTTCTTAAATGACTACCGCCTTACTTAAATCCTAGTCGAGTTCACAAATAGAAAGTTCCAAAGGCTAGATTCCCTACTAAGTTAGACATTCCTCTTTTTCTTTAAGTTTCCCCTTTTCTTTAAGTTCCCCTTTTTATCCAAGTTCAAAATTAGCAATTTTAGACATAAAAAACAATTTACCCTTTTAATAATTTAATCCTTCTGTTAGCACAAAAATTTGCAGTAGCAAATTTGGTCATTTCACAGCACCGGTGAATCAGGACATTTTGTAGCGCATCTTGAGTGCATCTTCCCTCATTACCATTATTTCATTTATGAATTTGGTGTCATTCAATCTCATTGTTTTCAGCATCCATGTTTTAAAAGGAAATAATTGAGATTTGGTCATTAAAGTTGTCTAACTGTTTTATCAAAGATTTGAATTCTACTCCTATTTTGGACAGGCGTTGAGGAATTTGTTGTAGATTGGCTGGCAGAGGGAAATTGGAGATGATGATGATCCATTTTTTATGGTGATTAGTTTTTGAAAACTTGAATTGTTAAGGAAATATTCTAATTTCACCTACTGGAGACATCTACAATCTCATAATCAATCAACTAATTTTTTTTGTGGTTTTTAAGAGTTGTTGCATCACACAAAAAAACACAGAGATTTCGTAGCGCCTGGCACTGCGGAATCATATACACAGACTATTATGTAGTTGCGCTACCAAAGGAGCTACATAATCACCTAGCCAGACACAAAAAAGTCTCTACGGAATCACGTAGCCAGACACAGAAAAGGTGCTACGGAATCTGCAGAGTAGTTTTATAGGAGGGCATTACAAAATTTCCTGTAGCGGTTACTGTTACAAATTTGATCATAAAACCAAAACGATGAAGTGGGTTTCTCTAAAAATGTTTTTGGAGGAAGATGATATCCTTGTTGAATTGCTGACCAAATTTCAGCCTGACCCAGATTGTAATTTGAGAGAAACAATTAAAACACCAGTGTGTTACGAAATGTGTTGCAATTACTTTGTTTTGCATAGTTGATTGGATATTCACCTTGTTGGGAGGTTGCCACCTGTCAAGGAGGGTTTGAATGGATTCTCATGAATTATTTATATTTCAAGGGACACCTTCACCTAAGTTTTAGATCCATTAAAGAACTCATGCAGTGAGGTGGAAACAATTTATTAATGACTTCCAACAATTTCCTGAAAATTAGCAGTTTGTTGGATTTTTGTCTCTTTGACTGTTACCACCTATATCCAAGGATTAGAATCCAATGAAAGAGATGGGATTCGACATCCTAAGGATATTTGGATGTTATTTTATATTTAAGAGAGGAGGTAGCTCTTGGAGATTGGTTGGATTCATGATCCAAGAGAGGAGAGAGCTAAAGGAGCAGTTTAGTTGCTCAATTGTAAGCCTGAGGGCCTGTTGTAATTAGATTTTTTTCCATTAGAGATTCATGAGAGTTTCTTATTAGAATTTGTGTTCTTTTTTATCATTTTATCTTGTCATATTGCTTGAATGGAATTGCAGGAATTGAAGATCAATGGTTGTTCATGAGACAGGAGATTTATGAGCTGCAAATGATTTGTAGTAATTGCCTCATTTCATGATCTTTGTTCTAGTTATCTTTTAAGTCATTTTTGCAGAGATTATCTTTTCTTGATGATGTTATTCTTTTTGTTATCTTTATTATACCTCCATCCATCATTATATCTCTTTTGGTCTGGTATGAGCTTGAGTGCCTTTGATCTGTAGGATGTGTTTACTCCATGCCCAATGGAATGCTTCTGTTGACAGTTTGTTTCCCTCTACCTTTATTGCTCTTCCTTGTTGATCCACCCATTTAAAATTGATTTAATTTTTCACGATTGAATGGTTCATGTAAAATACCTTTTTAGTAATGTTGATTAAATAGAGCCTACTCTGGTTTTGAAGTATCTAATCTGATGAAATCTTGTTTAATGGAAGTTAGCTTTATTTTTTCCATCTTAATCTCTCTCACTCTGAAATTTTACTGTCATTGAAGGATTCAAATGATGTTTTGTAGATGTATGACAATGGATGTTTGATTGTTATATTGTTATAGCTTTCTCATAGTTTTTTTTGCTTGGATTTAAGAAGTTATTGTATCTAAAGAATTTCTCTTCTTTGTTTACTGGCATAGCCTGAAGCTAGTGGTAGATTCACTTCATTTTCTTACTAAGTATTCCTCCTATCCATACTTATCCTCAAAACCTGACCTAAGTTAAAAAAGACCTCTTTTTTTATGCACTTCATCCATAATTTCATGTGTTTTGACATTGTTGAACTGAGTTCTATCCATTTGACACCACATTTAAAACTTTTCTCATAAACTGTTTAATGGGTACTGGGCTTATCATCTAGAAGTCCGAGGGTGATTCTCAGTGATAAAAATTTTTGGCATCGTTTCCGAGGACAGATTTGAGCAGATTGAAAATCTCTCTGGGAATAATGACATTGCATAGCTCCAGCTTTAGATGGTTACTAAAGTTGGACACCTTGAAGACTGCACATTCACCATGGTGACTCCAATGTTCAAAATCTGTTGGTGACTCCACTAGAATGAGACAAATTAAATGGCTATGGAGGCTATCCTATCCAGGAGGTTTTCCTCACTCAATTTCTCAACCATAGTTGTTTATCCACATCTTGTGCCTCAAATTGATGTATGGAAAGATCTATTGCCCATATTTTATGAAGGAGAGAATGACATCCATGTTGAGCATGTTCAAGAATTTCATGCTTTGATGCAACAGCTTGACATCCAACATGAAGACATATGTATGAACTTGTTTATGTACTCTCTTTAAGGAGATGTTTGTATTTGGTATTAGTCTCTTGAAACTTCTAGCTTTTCTTCACTCAAAGAGTTTCATGTTGCTTTCAATATTCATTGTCAAAAGTTTTATTCCTATGAGTTAATTTGTCATAGTTGTTGTGAGGATTATAAAGACTGTGTTCAAGATATAATTGATTCTCATGAATGGTTTGAGGATGAAGAATATGCCTTGGATGAGGAATCATCTCTTTCTCTTCTATGTTCATCTACATCAGATGAAAATTTTGTCTGTTGCTCTTATGAAGAAAAGGAAGAGGATATTTATGTTCTTGAAACAGATGTCTTTAACAACCTGACTTATGATGAAGAAGTTGTTTCAAATACTGACCAAGAACAACCTATTTTTTTATGAGTATTCATATGAAGAAGAGAATATCCCTACATCACATTTTGTTGACTTAAGGAGCATCCAACCGATGTATGAAATCTATGAATCATATTTTGATGAGGATATGAAAGAATTTCAAGACCATACTATAGATCATTTTTCTTCATTCATTAAGGAACAACATTGTGAGGAAATCAATCATCTTGGATCTACAGAAAACATCAACCAACTTATGACTAGTAGTGAAATCAGTCCAAAACCATGTTCAGATTTGCAGATAGATGAAAGTGGCAACCTCCATGGGAAAGAGAATATGCCAAGAATATTTGATCTTCAGTTGGAACAATATCAGGTTGAGGTAACCTTTTATTGTCATAATTTCACTTCTTCTTATTTTCATGATCCGATTGCTATCTATATGGAGGAATTCACAGATTCAAGATTTCAGTCTTCGTTTCATGATAAATCTGAAAATCAAACTTACAATCAAGTGTTGATTTTTGTTCTAGTCTTCATTCTGCTGAAACACATACAAAGAGTTTGGCTTGTTAATCAATTTCTTGTATGGATTCATTGGAAGCATGATTTTACCTGATCTAGAGGAAGCAGATGGATAGATTAGGAGTAGGAAGAATAAAGCTCGGTTCTTGAGCTGCTTGTTTGCAGTGATTTTGTTTTCAGTATGTGATATTTTCAGTTTCAAATAAAGAGCGAAGGCTCTCTCAAGCATGCAGGTTTCCTGGAAAATGATGAAGATGAATAAGGCCATTGGTATACAAGTTCTTGGAAGCTCATAGAAAGCGTGCCATCCCCCATGGAGCCAAATGTTAGCACATAAATTTGTAGTAGAAAATTTGGTCATTTCGCAGCACCGGTGAATCAGGAGATTTTGTAGCCCATCTTGAGTGCATCTTCCGTCATTACCATTATTGCATTTATGAATTTGGTGTTAGTCGATCTCATTGTTTTCAGCATCCATGTTTTAAAAGGAAATAATTGAGATTTGGTCATTAAAGTTGTCTAACTTTTATCAAAGATTTGAATTCTACTCCTAGTTTAGACAGGCGTTGCGGAATTTGTTGTAGATTGGCTGGCAGAGGGAAATTGGAGATGATGATAATCCATTTTTTATGGTGATTAGTTTTTTAAAACTTGAAGTGTTAATAAAATATTCTAATTTCACCTACTGGAGGCATCTACAATCTCATAATCAATCAACTAAGATTTTTTCTATTTTTTAAGAGTTGTTGCATCACATAGAAAAACACAGAGATTTCGTAGCGCCTGGCGCTACATAATCGTCTACACATATTGTTCTGTAGTTGCAATACTAAAGGCACTATGGAATCACCTATCCAGACACAAAAGAGGCTCTAAGGAATCACCTAGACAGACATAGAAAAGGTGGTACAGAATCTGTAGAGCAGTTTTATAGGAGGGCACTACGGAATTTCCTATAGCAGTTACTGTTACAAATTTGATCAGAAAGAAAAAAATACAAAGTGGGTTTCTCTGAATTTTATTTTGGATGAATATGATATCCTTGTTGACTTGCTGACAAAATCTCATCCTAACCCAGTTTGGAATTTGAGAGAAACAATTAAAACACTAGTGCGCTGCGAAATGTGTTGCAATTTCTCTGTTTTGCATAGTTGATTAGATATTCGCCTTGTTGGGAGGTTTCCACCTGTCAAGTAGGGTTCGAATGGATTCTTATGGATCATTCATATGTCAAGGGACACCTTCACCTAATTTTTATCTCCATTAAATACCTCATGTAGTGAGGTGGAAACAATTTATTAATGACTTCCAACAATTTCCTGAAAATTAGCAGTTTGTTGGATTTTTGTCTCTTTGACTGTTGCCACCTTTCTCCAAGGCTTAGAATCCAATGAAAGAGATGGGATTCGACCTCCTAAGGATATTTGGATTTTATTTTATATTTAACAGAGGAGGGAGCTCTTGGAGATTGGTTGGATTCATGATCCAAGAGAGGAGAGAGCTAGAGGAGCAGTTTAGTTGCTCAATTGTAAGCCCGAGGGCCTGTTGTAATTAGCTTTTCTTCAATTAGAGATTCATGAGAGTTTCTTATAAGACTTTGTGTTCTTTGTTATCATTTTATATTTTCATATTTATTGAATGGAATTGCAAGCATTGAATATCAATGGTTGTTCATGAGGCAGGAGATTCATGAGCTACAAATGATTTGTAGTAATTGCCTCCTTTCATGATCTATGTTCTTGTTATATTTTAAGTCATTTTTGCAGAGAGGATCTTTGCTTGATTATGTTCTTCTTTTTGTTACCTTTACTATACCTCCATCCATCATTATATCCCTTTTGGTCTGGTATGAGCTTGAGTGTTTTTGATCTGTAGCATGTGTTTACTCCATGCCCAATGGAATGCTTCTGTTGACAGTTTGATGCCCTCTACCTTTCTTTCTCTTCCTTGTTTATCCACCCTTTTAAAATTGATTTAATTTTTCAGGCTCGAATGGTTGATGTAAAAGACCTTTTTAGTAATGTTAATGAAATAGAGCCTACTTTGGTTTTGATGTATCTGATCTGATGAAATCTTGTTTAATGGAAGTCAGATTTCTTTTTTTCATCTTAATCTCTCTCACTCTGAAATTTTACTGTCATTGAAGGATTCAAATGATGTTTTGTAGCTGTATGACAATGGATGTTTGATTTTTATACTGTTATAGATTTCTCAGAGTTTTGTTTGCTTGGATTTAAGAGGTTCTTGTGTTTGAAGCATTTCTCTTCTTTGTCTACTAGCATAGCCTAAAGCTAGTGGTAGATTCACTTCATTTTCTTACTAAGTATTCCTCCTATCCACACTAATCCTTAAAACCATGACCTAAGTTAAACAAGACCTCTTTTGTTGATGCACTTCATCCATAATTTCCTGTGTTTTGACATTGCTGAATTGAGTTCTATCCATTTGACACCACATTTAAGCCTTATCTCATAAACTTTTTAACAGGTACTGGGCTTATCCTCTAGCAGTCTGAGGGTGATTCTCAGTGCTAACACATTCATTAAAATTTTACTTTAATTATTAATGTTTGAACTTTCTTTACCCCCTTTTTGTTACATGTCCATTTAGTTTTTTTTTGTTCACATGTTCTACTTAGACCTAGGTTTTAAATTCACTAGGCTAGGCGACGGTTTTTAAGGGAACAATCAGTTATTAAACTTTACTCATACCATCATTCATTTTAAGGCCGACCAGGTCCTAAGGAGACATAGTTTTCCAGGTACTAGGTTTATTAACTTGCCAGAGTTAAAATCACGATGTGCCCTTCAAGACGCACTATGTGCTCCAAGGGTTCCACTCGCTTGCATTCTTTTTTTATTTGTGCGACGTGCCCTTCAAGCACACTACGTTCTCCAAGGGTGCCACTTGCCTTTTGACTGGTTTTGGTAGAATTCAAACCCCTGGAGTCAATACCTTGTCAGGTGACCTTGTGAGAGACTAAGGGCCTCTAAGGAATAAGGACCATGCCTTATTGCATGCCCCTTAGAATCATCGTGAGTGATTGTCATAGTATACCCCAACGACATCGTGGATCTCTCGAACTAGGTAATCGTTAACCTACATTTCGAGCCATGGCGGGAGTGCTAGTAGGTTATGGCAGGGTTGTTTCCACACCTCTCCCTCAATATATCTCGTTTTCATGTGTGACCCCTTTACTCCAAATGTGGGTTTGGTTAGCAAGTTATCGTCAGCTTGCATCCATCAACGAGAAAATTTTAGCGATCCATAAACAACATCATAATATCAGCCATGTGTCACATGTGCAATAAAGAAATTTGCAAACCATAAATAGTCCACTCCCTGAATCGATCCGGATTCCAAGAAGGTCCATCCATGCCATCGACATCCTCAATCGGTCAAGAGTCCTACACACTCAGGAGAAACCAGTTAATAACACCTATCTATACATAATAACATAACATGACACCATAATCCACAATATCCTCATCGGAATCCATAAGTGAAGCAGCCAATCATATAATGAACTGGATCACTTGCACACAAGTGTCCTCAAGGAATAAGTCAGATCAGGTGCACGCAAGAGCGGGATGTTACAACTGGTCATTGTAGTTTCCAATAGGGTAGTATTTCTCCTTGAGGGAATCAATAAAAACTTCCCAAGTGGGTTTTGGCCCAAAATTGTAGACACATCTTCAGCGTGTTGATCACAATAAGTTTCCCACCAATCTCTGACATTGGGAAGATATTCAAGGAGCACGAAGGTGATTTTTTCACTATTGTAAAACATTTGGACAGAGAAATAACCCTTTAGTAGAATTAACCATTTTTTCAAAGCATCGACGTGTATTTGCCTCACAAATAAAGGAATATAAAAGTTAACATTTACCTTGAAGGGTGTCACACATCTTAAGTAATTTTTGGTTGAAGGAGCCTCCATTGTTGTTGGCATCCATTAAAGGATCAGGAATAAATTATCCATCATATCATTCCTCTATCGTGCAAGGAATTCCTCAAGCAATAGTTTGATAGAGTATCCCACTCCATAATCTCTCTTTTCTCCCACCATGGGAGGCTATTTGGGCAGGTAGGAGTGTTTTCCCCAAGATCAAATAGTTCAAACCCAACTCCTAATAGCCTGACCTCATCGAGGGAATGCACCAAGAAAAAATAAAGATAAGATTTCTTTGATACCATTGACTTAGATTATATTGAGAAAAAAATGAGATATGAATGAAAATATAACAGAGAACACAAAAATTAGTGAAATCTAGATTCTATTAATGAATGGAATACAAAATATTGTAAAATGAAAATCACACAAACTAGCTAGAATGGTTGTAGTTTATACCTAAATAAATATATGTGTCAGCTATGTTCATTCATAAGAATCACATTACAAAGAGGTATAAAATTCCTTTTAACATAAAGCATCAATGAGAAAACCCTAAACATCCAAAAACCTAACCCTAGAAGATGAAACACCAAACGGTTTGTGGGTTTTGATGTGGTTAGTTGATACATCAACTTCCTGGGGGTGTTACTTTTGCATATGATTTTCATTTGTGGTTCTCAGTATCATGTTGGAAAGGTCTAACTGAGAAGTACAAATATCCCTTTTCAGGTTACTTCTGATGATTTCAGCCTTTGGCCACACACAAATTTTAGAGTTTTTTTTATTCTAGTTATTTGACCAAAAACAATTGTTTGACCATTTAAAGTACAAAAATTCCAATGAACATAGATTATTCCACTTTAAATTGAATATTCCACTTCCATAAATTGAAGTTTCATGAAGATTAATCATTTCTAACATTAAAACAAATTGTAGTTATCATGACGAAGAATTACATAATATTAAACTACCCCACCTCTAAGAAACCATAAGAAATTTGTTAGATCATCTTTCACTTTTTTCTACCATTTTGGGATCTTCTATCAGACATATATCAAGGCCTGGAATTATTAAAGTAATTATCCACTAAATTTAATCATTGTGGAAGTATAATAAAGGATTTGAAAACTGCCATTCCTACATTACATTCACCCATTGATGGATCATGTTGCTCAATGGAATAAAAGAAGCAACTATGGTTTCTAGAGAATATACATGTCAACCTACTATATATTAGTATTTATTTCCATGGGATATTATAATAGTGAAGAAGGAGTGGGAATTGTTGCAAGGACACCTAATCAACATTTACAAGATCCAACACTTTAACCAATCAATGTATCAACATTGATCTACACAAAGATAGTATTTGAACTACATTCTGAAGAATATTAATACTAGTATGATTGTGTCTCAAAATACAAGTCATCTTTGGAATCACAACAAACCAATTTCTATCTAAGAACCATATAAATGTATAGTTTCATAGAGGATAGAACTAGGGTGCACCAACCCTTCAATATTACAACATTCTATTCACTTCATTAAAGATCATATTGTCTCATTTCTTTGACTACCAGAACATAAGGAACATAGCATCAGGTGAAAGAAATAAAGAAAATGATGGATACATAACCTTCCCCATATTATGATTCAAGGAAAAAGAATATTTCAAGGGGAGATAATGTAACAAACATAAAGTACATATACACAACCCCCCATGCTACTATAACAATAAAATCACACACACACATATATATTCCAAGGAACAAATCCAGTAATTTTATTACATATGAAACAAAATTACATCTGTAGATATCAAAGGGTAGTCAAGAGGTTGCTAAGCCATCAAAAGGATGCATAGGGCATACAAAGAGAGATCAAAATTAGGAAGCTATCATCTTTCTGGTATGAGGAGACCAATTTCAGGATAATTATTACTAAAAATGACCCATGTGGGCATTAGTCTATAATAAGGAGGATAAAAAAATAGAGGTTTTTGTAATCATATGTTTGCTTGTATCAATAATTGATATGAACATAATTACAAAAATAATTCCATGGATTTTTTCTTTGCTAAACTTCAAAATCCTGAGGATCTCATCATATTTAGAACCTAGGATTGAGAAGATATTCTCGAATAGAGTCTAGGTTCTTTTCCCATATTTTTCAGGCTCCCCTAGCCATCTCCACTCGATCTTTTGAGAGTCTGTCAGCTCCCTAGTTTTGATGCATGTGTACATGATAATAATTGATGTGAGAGAAATAACGTAAGAGTCTCAAAATCTCAGTGTAGATATACCATAGTGTGTAGTTGTGCAGAGTGTTTTTTCATTTCATCCAATTAATGACTATTTGTGAATCCCCATAAATATGAAAATGGTTTATTGCTTGTTATTTTTCTAGGACTGTGAGTTTTAGATCCATTAAATCATTGTAGTTGTTAGTGGAATTTCCCATACTGGATGCGCAGGAAAAGGAGGATGTTTCTACTATGAAAATTATATCTTCCGCACCTCTGAGTGTGGGTTGTCCTTGGGAAACATCATCGAAAAAATCCAAAGGAGGTCCTTCAATATGAAAGTGTTGGATCAGGGATACTTTGGAGTAGTGGAAGGGGCTTGGGGGAAGGAGGAGAGGATGGCTAGATATTGTGTGGTGCAATGAGAGGAGGGGGGTGATTCTGTCTTAGAAAAGATAGTGATTTCGGGCTAGCCAAATACCTTAAGATACAATGAGAGGGAGAGATTTAAAGTCTGATACCCTTGGGGAGGACAACCAATATTTTAACCATACTTCAATTGTGTCCCAAAATAAGGAGTAGGCTTGTCCTAGGGAATGTATGAGCTCAATCCAGACCTAATTTGTGTATGGGAAATCCAAGAAGAGGATTGATTTGATTCATTTTCGGGTTTGCACAAGATACAATGGTCAGGCCCAATAATTTTTTTCTCTTAATCCTATCCCAATTGGGGGCTTTGTTGTGGAGGAGAATCCACATGAATAATTTATAATTTTATAGACATTTTAGTTTCCAAAAATATTTACCCAACCAAGGGGGAGGGACCTCTCTGTGATCCATGGACAAAACCTTGTAGCCCCATTTTGGTCTGTAAATTTCGGTTGAATTTGGGTACTAGAGTAATTTGTCTTCCTAATTTGAAAGGTGGAAAATAGAGTGTTGTATATTCCTCAATATATGTTTCCCATTGAAGAGAAAAATCATTGGAAAATCCCAAGTCTCGATCCTCCAACCAAATTTTGACCCAAATATGTTTCAAGTATAAAAAATATTGATTATTCAGTTCAATTATGAGTTTTTCATGAAGGAGGTGCTTGTTTTCACAACCTATCCAACAATCCTTTCTGATGAGAATATTATTTCCATTTATTACCTTCCAGATGAGGAACTTCCCAATCCTAGGGAAGGCCTTCTAGACAACTTTCCACACAATAGAACCATTTTGGAAAAAAAAAATTGGAGTCCTTATCCAGCTTGTCCAAGACTCTCTTGGGAAATATTTTTCCTGAATGACCCAAGGCTAGAGGCCATTGCCTTGGACCAGAATCCACACATTTTTGGCAGCTAAGGCTTGTGAGAATAGATGGATATTTTTTGTCCCCCATCTCCCCACCACCTTTAGAGAGGCAATATTCCTCCAGGGTGCAAGAATAATTGAGGATTGTGTGTTGTAGCCGGACCAAAGGAAGTTGAAAGAAAATTGACAGATTTTGTTGAGTATTCCTTTAGGAACCCAGGTGAGAGTGATCCATTAAACTTGGTTGGATTTCAAAACAGATTTCAATAACACCAATCAGCCTGCCTTGGAGAGCAATCTATTACACCAAGAGTTTATTTTTCTCTGAAATTTTTACACCAACAAGATCTAATCCCTTTTGACATAACCATTTTCTTTCTCGTGAAATCCCAGATATTTGAAACCTAAGTCTAGACTTAGGTGCGGTATGCCAAGGATCCATGCATCTTGTTTTTAGTTTTCCTCTGAAGTTTCCCAAGAGAATAATGAGGATCTATCTTTGTTTATTTTTATCCCATTTGATTTGTAGAACATATCAACAAGGGATCAGAGCTGCAGAATAAACCTCAAATTTCCTTTATATAAAATCATAATATCATCTACAAAGAGGAGATGTGTAAGAGAGAAATGTGGTCTTACCACAATTCCTTTGATATTTCCTTATTCCACTGCCTTATGTATCATTTTGTTGAAGTATTTTGCAACCAGGAGGAAGATCATGGGTGAAAGTGGTATCCCTGATGAATTCCTCTTTTTGGTTTGAAAAAGAGGGGATCAAATCCATTTATGAGAATGGCGAAAGAGGAGGTTTTGATAGAGCTCATAATACAGGAGAGGAAGTACTTGTTAAAACTCACTTGTATAAGGAAGATCCTAATGTACAACCAACTTACCCTATCAAAGGCTTTTGAGAGATCAACTTTTAGGGTAACAAATTTTTCAGAAGATCAGAATTTGAAGGGTATGGTGATTCACTCAAAACCCTCTTGGAGAAACAAATTTTTCAGAAGATCAAAATTTGAACTGATTTGTGATTCACTCAAAACCCTTCATAGTAAAAATTTTAAATTTTACTGTTGATTTTAATAATAATTTTTTTTACAATCTCTATCCCAATTTAGATTAATTAAAATTCAAAAAAAAAAAAAATCATACTTACCTTAAGCCCTTGCTTCTTATTGCTTATGCGACTGCAAAATTTCACCTTAGGGTTTAAATCCCTCTATCACTTCACAATTAGGAATTTTCATTTTAGGCATTTTAGATTTAATGGGTTTGTGTTTCTATGTATAAGGCATTTGGAATGTGATGCAAGGGAGCCACTTATTGCATCGGATCCAAACCCTATTGGTCATGTCACATTTTTTTAAAACGGTTTTTGTTTATTGGTGCCTCAATTTGACTATAATACATCGGTGCACTCACTGATAAAGCACATCGGAAATGATGTAACACAATTTTTTTTTTTAAATTCATTCATCAGTGTGTAATTTTTTTCGGTTATTTATTTTCATTCATGGTAATTTTTTTTGTTTTCATTTTTAACTCTAGTTACGATATTTTTATCTATACATATTGCATCATTGTAAGTTAAAGTATTTAAAAAAAAATATTTTTTCATGTCGGTGCATTTCCTGTATTGAAAGCATCGATGCTTTCATATTATTAAAGTGCACTGAAGGCATATACATATTTTATTACCTGAAAATAATATGATTTATTTATAAAATATATTTAATAGCTTATGTATTGAATGGTATAGGTTGTATATTGATAAAAAAAAATGTGTGGGAATAGTTCAAGTAACAAAAATTATGATCGACATAATGATATCACATCCAAAAAATTAAAAAAGGGAAGTTCTTTGTAAATTATACAAACTTAATGTTTGAACTATATGCAAGTTTAACTAATATGTATTTGTTAGTGTGTGTCATGCAGAGCCACAAAATGACGAAGCTGGATAAGATTATTTGTGATCTAAGTACAGAAGAACGTAAAAGCTTGATGGAAAAATTGCAAAAGGATGAATCAGGTGAATGAAAAAATATAATTCAATATGAGTTATTTTTTGAATTTTCATTAATAATATACTTAAGAATATTAGATAACATGTTTCAAACAATCTATTCATTCACATATGTTTAATGTTCTAGTATAGGGACCAACAACGAAGGAACAAAATGTCATCCAAAGAAAATAAAAATTATAGAAGATGTAAATGATGATGAATTAGTCATTAGCTCATCTGGAGTGATGTTGGAGGTTAATGAAAGGGGGTAAAATTTTTACAAAATATGAGGGATATAGTGGAATTAACGTAGAGACGTACTTTCCACTTACAATACAGAAATAAATCCTATGATTCCAAGAACCGAGTTATATCTAAACTATAGGAAGCATTTCCAGAGCAATGGTCAATGAGACCTGTCAGACTTGCAATAGCAAAAACATACAACAACAAAAAAGAATCATTCAAAAAGTAATATTCCTAAAAATGATTTTCTAGAATATGTATATATTACTACAAAGCATTCATTTATTAATATTGATTTTGTTATATTTAGTTTTCATATATCAATATAAAAATAGTGTGTTGCCATGTTACTTTTTTCAAGAAGATTATGAAAATCCCAAAGGATCAACGAGGTGATATCTGAAATATGGCAGTAGGAATGTCCAAAAAACGTGTACAAGGAGATGGTCAAAGAAATGGACATAATTGCATCGCAGGAGGAGCCATCTCAACAACAACGTGCTTCAAATGTATGAAATCATTGAATTTTTCTATTAGGTACATACAAATAAACAATTTAGCATTAAATATTAATTTTCAAATATTTTCTTGCAAAAAAGAAAACAAAATGGAACCCATTCAAAACATACAACAAGGAAGAAAATGGTTGATAGAAAAGTTTGTGAGTAATTGTTATTTTCTTATAACAACTTAAGATTTCATTTTTGTATATTTTAAGTTGTTTTGCAGCAGCCATCCTTGAATGTCTTCAAACAGGGGCTAACATACAAAGAAGAGCCATCAGAAAAATTGATTGGCATTGAGTTAAGTATGGGTTGTGAGTATATGTTGGCATATCAAAAATTAATTGCGGAATTTGTAAACTTATCTATGTTGTTTTACTTCTCTCATTTTATAATTAATGGAACAAAAAAAATCATTTATATTAAATCTATGATTTATTACGTGGTACAAAACTTGCAGGAAACAAAGTATGGAAATGTGCCAATAGAAGAGTTATTGACAGAACACATGAATTTGGTTTTGAAAGAATGTGTATCATTCAGGAGTCAATTATTTGTATGGTATGTCGATTTTCAATTTACATTCATGTATATTATGTATTTAAATTTTCATTATTCTCACCAATGTAGATACACTCATTATGCTTTATTTTTATTTTTGTAGATGGAACTTGAAGAAGAGGAAAACAATCAAGGCAATCAACAAAACATTCGGCCAAATAACCCAAGTCATGGAAGTAGATTGAGCACTGACAACAGTTCGAGCAAAGAATGATGATCAATATATTTGGATATCAATGCAAGTTGTTGTATTTTTTGAAATAATTGTCAGTGAAAATCAGACATTTCTTTTAATGTAATGGACATAGTGTCCCAATTGAAAGACAAGGGGTTACCAATAAGTGTCTCATTTTGTATGAAAATGAGTCTCTTATTCATATATAATAAAATACATTTTATTTTATTCTATTGTGTTGTCCAATGTCATTGTTAAATGTTACATCATTGATTAAATATATGGATGATTAAATATTATAAGAGATGAGAAATATGATGATATAAAAAATTAATCCAAACATCATATCCAAATGCTCTACTCAAAATTTGATTTATATGATTACTATTATAAGATATATTTCAATTTTTTTATGAACAATGGAATTAAAAAATAACAATAATTGCACTGTCACAGGTCGATGTTTCTAAAAAGAGAAAATGAACACCAGTGCATTTAATGCTAAAAAGAATCGTTGTGGTAATAAAATGTGCACCAATGTTGTAATACAATGAACCAACACCGATCACAATACTATTTTAACAACAACAATTATAATAATAAAAATCGGCCTTACGATGCATTTAATTTCAACGGCTCACCAGTGTTTCTGTATCAGACTTTCGCATCGGTGCATTCTAAATTTCATGCACTGGTTGGGTTTGTATTGTAATGCACCAATGCATGGTATCATAGATTTGATTGGTGCACTATTATTATTAAAGCACCGATGCATTATTATTTAGAAGAGCATCGGTGCCCCAATATTTTTTTGACTACCCAGTGCTTTTGGTGAAATGTAAGCACAGGTTCTTTAAGTTTGAGAATGCATCGGTTCTTATACACCATGAAGCGTGTTGGGTATGTGTTATATTCTTTGCATGTGTGTGTGTGGGAACGTCAGATTCGACAACTGCATCTGACGATCCCAACTTGGGCATTTTTTTCTATTTTTAGCGGATTTTGTTATTTTTAACTGTTTTTTAAATTAATCCTAGATTAAGGGATTAGGGTTTTGGTAGATATAGAATACCTAAAAAAATTGTATATATTGTATGGTGAATGGTGAAATTAATACAATGAATATTTGAAAGGTTTTCTCCCAGTTAAGGGTTTCCGGTATAAATCTATGTGTACTATGTGTATGAGCCATTGATTAATTTATGTTTTTATTAAGAATCTATATGCATTGCTTTACTTCACAAGTTTAAAACTTACATGTGGTATCAAAGCTCGTTTTTAGCTTCAGAGGGATGCCTTTGTTGCTGAGGGTTTGTCTTGGTCTTGATAGATCAAGTTTATCTTAGGTCTGTGATAAACCTGGGTTTAGTGGGAGCTTTTGCAGTGGTTATTCGAGTGTAGAAAGAGGAATGGAGAGTTATTCTAGAATCGAGATAGAGAACAGTAAAAACTTTGAGCTATGGGATCTCAAGATGGAGGACCTTCTTGTAGACAAATAACAATAGATCATTGTGGATCCTGGTACACATCCTACTGGTACACAACCTACTAGCACACAAACGATTGGTACACAACCTACTAGTACACAAAGTACTAGTACACCACCTACTGGTATGTCGAAGGAAGATTGGGAGAAGTTGGACAGAAGAGAAAGGAGTATTATTTGACTCTGCTTGGTAGATTTGGTGTTGTTGAGTGTCTTTGGAGAATCTACAGCCAAGGAACTATGGGATAAGTTAGAGAATTTGTATCAATCAAAGTCCCTAGTAAACAATTTGTTTCTTCGAAAGAAGTTGTATCATCTTAGGATGGAAGATGGAGATTCTGTGACAGAACATGTAAATGCCTTTAATAATCGGGTAAGTCAACTTGTCTCTGTTAATATTACTATTGTAGAAGAAGATAATTGTATTACTTTGTTATGTTCTTTTCCAGGCTCTTGGGATAATCTGGTTGTAGCAATTGGTAGTACCACTCAATCTACATTGAAGTATGAGGATGTAGTTGCATCCTTGTAATCTGAAGAGATGAGGTGGAAAAGCATGGATGGTCATAACACAGATGCTTTATTTGTAAGAGGTCGTACCCAAGATAGGAATCCTGGTAAGTCTTCGAGGGGGAGATCTAAATCTACAGGTAGATCTAAGTCTCCAGCAAAATCTTTGAGGAAATGTTGTAAGTGCGGTAAAATAAGGAATTATAAGAAATATTGCAAGTCTAAGAAGGTTGATAAACCAAAGGGATTTGATAGTACCTCTTCCACAGAGGCGAAAACCTCCACTGAAGAAGGAGGTGATGTTTACCTGGCATCTACAGGTTCACATGTAGACCATGATGTATGGTTGATCGACGCAGGTGCATCATACCATATGACTCCTCATAGGGAGTGGTTCTATGAATATGAAGAATACAATGGTGGTGATGTATTCCTAGGAGATGACTCGACAGTCAAAATCATGGGACGTGGAAGGGTTAAGTTGTTGCTAAAATATGGAAGGATTAGAACTCTCCCGGGGTTCTGCACATTCCAAAACTAGCCAAGATCCTAATGCAAGTTGGATGATTTAGGAGTGGATACTATATTGGGAAAGGGCACTTGCAATATGGTACGAGGAGAAATGGTGTTGATGAGGGGAGTTCGGTGTGGAACTCTTTACAAGTTGTTGGGAAGCACTTATACTAATGGGTGTAATAGTTCTGTTGTCCCTAAGTAGAGAAATAAAGAAGACAAGACCAATATTGTCCCTGGAAAGAAGACCATGTTGTGGCATAAAAAACTGGGACATATTGGAGAAAAGGGCCTTCGAACACTACACTGTAAAGGTATGGTTGAAGGTATGTCTAATTGCACTCTGGATTTTGATTTTTGTGAACATTGCATATATGGTAAACATAATCGAGTAAGATTCCCATCTAGTGCTACAAGAACAAAGGGGATCTTAGAGTTTATACACAGTAATGTGTTTGGACCTGTGCATGTTCCATCACTATGTAAATTTGTGTATTATGCTCCATTCATAGATGATTTCTCAAGGAACACATGGATTTATTTTCTTAGAAAGAAATCTGAGGTATTTGATAAATTTAAAGAGTTTAAGGCTCTGGTAGAAAATCAGAGAGAAAAAAAAATAAAGGTATTGAGGACAGATAATGGTGGAGAATTATGCGAAAATGAATTCGAAGAATTATTTAAGAAATGTAGTATAGAAAGGCAGAAGACTACTCCATACACACCTCAACATAATGGATTTGTAGAAAGGATGAACAAGACAGTGATGGAAAAAGAAAGGAGCATTCTTAGTGGTGTTGAGTTAGGACAAGAATTCTAGGTAGAGGCAGTGGGTACAACATTTTACCTAGTCAATCGATCACCCTCATCAGCGTTGGATGATAAAAATACACACGAGGTATGGATTGGAAAGAAACCCTCTCTTAAGCATCTTAGATTTTTTGGTTGTGATTCTTATGTACATATTCCAAAGGAAAATAGGAGTAAGTTGGATAATAAAGCTGAAAAGTGTATCTTTATTGGTTATAAAGATGGTGTGAAAGGTTATAAGCTTTGGAACCTAGAAACTAAGAAGATTGTTTATAGTCGGGATGTTGTTTTTAGAGAGGTAAAAGATGTGTCCAAACAAGAATTCCTACCAAGGCAAGACAAACCTAAGAAAATAGAGCTTGAGTTGGATGATGAAAAATCTGAATCATCTGAAGAAGATGAAGCAGAAGAAGAAGAACCTCACACCCCAGTATTGAGGAGATCAGTGAGGGAAAGAAGGAAACTAGAAAGTTATAGTCCACCTGATTTTTGTTCTAATTTTACTTTATCTATTATTGATGATGATCCCAGAACTGTCAGGGAAGCAGTGAATTCAAAGGATAGTAAACTCTAGAAGAAGGCCATGGTTGAAGAAATGGATGCCTTGGATAAGAATGAGGCATGGGATATAGTTGAGTTTCCTGTTGGAAGAAAATATGTTGGTAGCAAATGGTTGTTTAAGAAGAAGTTTAATGCAAAAGGAAAAGTGGAGAAATACAAAGCTTGGTTAGTAGCAAAAGGTTATTCCCAGGTAGAGGGAATTGACTTTGGTGAGATTTTTTCTCTTACTGCCAAGTTAACTTCTATTAGATTTCTTTTATCTATTTTTGTTGCTTTTGATCTTGAAGTGGAACAGATGGATGTGAAGACAACATTCCTACATGGGGATCTGGAAGAAGAAATCTACATGAAGTATCCAGAAGGATTTGTAGTGAAGGTAAAGATAGAGCTGGTCTGTAAGCTAAACAAGTCACTATATGGTCTGAAGCAATCTCCTAGGATATGGTACCAAAAGTTTGACACATACATCCTTGGATTGGGATTTGTGAGAAGCAGGGTTGATCACTGTGTATATTCCAAGCAGGTTGGTAATCACTTCATCTATGTAGTGTTGTATGTTGATGACATGTTGCTGGTAGGAAATAACATGGATTTTATCAAGGAGGTGAAATCATAGTTATCCTCCAAATTTGACATGAAGGATCTTGGTGCTGCTAACTTCATTCTAGGAATGGAGATTAAAAGAGATCGTGCAAATAGGAAACTCTAGTTGAATCAGAGAAAATATGTTGAGACGATATTGCAAAGGTTTAATAT
This sequence comes from Picea engelmannii, assembly GCA_009831015.1. NCBI lineage: Eukaryota > Viridiplantae > Streptophyta > Pinopsida > Pinales > Pinaceae > Picea > Picea engelmannii. Next base: position 323,608 of record ML778385.1, on the reverse strand, counting down.
GCATGGAAGTAAAATGGTCAAGGTTCCTATTCCTATAGGTGTAAAGTTATCTACAGATTAGTGTCCCAAGACACAAGAAGAAGAAGAGGAAAGGTCCCATGTTTCGTATGCCAGTGCAATTGGCAGTTTGATGTATGCAATGGTCTATACTAGACCAGAGATTGAACATGCAGTGGGAGTTTTGAGCAAGTATATGTCAAAACCAGAGAAGGAGCACTATAGAGCAGTAAAGAGGGTCTTCAGGTATTTTCGTGGCACTACCAGTTGTTGGAGCCGCCCTGGTTGGTTAGCTTCCAATTTTTTTTTTTTCAATTTCTGAAACTTGGAATCTAACTTGACTTCCTTTTTCCTTCCGAGATCTTAAAACTCTGAAATCTTGTCGCCTGGATAAGCAATGCTTTTCTACTTTCAAAAGGACATTTTTTTTTCGCAACTATGATTGCTCTTTTGTTTTATTTTGGGATATCGCAAGCCGGATACTTTAATCCTTGAATTCATAAGTCCCGAGCCGTGAAACTGCGAACTCGCTTTAATTTTCGCCCAAGGCAATTAACTAGGGTAAAACCTTTAACCCATGTTTAGACGTCGTAAGGGTTTCGTGCCTCGGCATTCGTCAAACCCAAGTTTCTGTTCTTACAGCACCAAGAGCCGAGAACTCGATAATTTTTGTAACTTTGGTCAAGGATTAAAGGTTAAAAAACTAACCATGGTTAAATTTAGTTCTCGGCACCTCGCCACTCGGTACTTTATTTCTTAGAGTTAAAGCTACTAAAACCCCGACTCACGAGGTTGCGACAGGATTATAGCAAGATTAATTAGCAGCCTAATCTAAGATTTTCTTCAAATTAATTGGAGCCTTAATTATCGCCACATCGAGATATCGCAACTCGGCAGAGCATTCTCCCAAAAATCTGTCTTTAAAGTTCCGAGTCGCGATATGTCAAATAAATTAATTATATGATTAAGGATGCGCCAAAATTACGGTTACTGTTAATTAAGCTAAAATCGGCACTCGCAGTCTCGCGAGTTGAAAAGTCAAAATGTTAAAGGGAAATTCACGATGCGGCGAAAAGCGAGAAAACGGTTTAAGTCCCTAAGATTTGACTTTTTAAATTAAAATGGCATACGTTCCGTGCATCGAGGTTTGCACACTTCACGAGGTAGCTACTTGCTCTCCATAACCCAGCTGTCTGTCAAGCCGTCGAACATTGATGATATTAATGAAGAATTAGGGTAAATCCACGAATAAATAAGATCGGATTTATACAATAAATTTGGTTTTATTTGTGATTTGACAGACTTATTTCAAAGGTACAGGATTTTCAAATATATACGAGAGTTTCGTTCTATTTTAAACATTTCTCATAAGCACAGAAGAGCTCACCTTTCTCCGAGGGAACTCATTTCTGCATGTATACACAGGTCTATTGCAGAAGAGAGAAAAAGCAAGCGTCAGCCATGGCTCCAAGGAGAGCAGCAAAAGAGAATGTCGAGGTTGCAGCGCAGGGTCCAGACAATGTCTCAGATACTTCACCTCGGACTGGCGGCTCGGTAACCACCTGGTCGTTTATTTCAGATATTCTGCAATCCGAGTTGGTAAACTATTCAGACTCCGATGACGATGACAATGATATTGTAAAGGACGACCTGAACACTAAATATAAGACAATTGTTCAGTCTGGTATGCACCTGGTTGCAACCAGACCATGGTTTCTCCCATACTACGACATGATCCGATGGGCATTGGATCACATAGACCTGCCCACCAGAACTATCGTAAATGACCAACGGGCCACGGTCGGGACTTTCAGACCAGAACATATCCAATCTATGTATAAGCTCCCAACAACTTCTGAATACACATATGGCACTGAATTCCTGGAGGAATTCAAAAATAAGGAGTGCGAAGAATATGACAAAACCATGCCTAGTTTGATAAAAGATTGGGTTTCACGCTCCGCGACATTCAGAGCGAACGACAAGGGCATGTATTCAATTTCTTCGCTGGAGCCATAGTATATGTATGTGGCGATGATGACATGCCGGCTTTTCGAAGGGAGGATACCGCGCATTTTTACATCCAGTGGGTACCTCTCATCTTTCGGGTAGCAGAGGGTTCCTCATTTAGTTGGGTGAAAATGCTCTCCGACAGTTTGTTCAACAGGGTCACAGAGTATCGTGAGAAAAAGGCAGTCGGGAGACTATCCTCATTCTTCATGTCTGCGTATGTCATGGACTCGATATGCTCCATGACGCCTTTCCCTTTGATGAATTGGGCTTGGATTCCAACCCAAGAAAAAATTGTACATGAGTACCACGATAAACTGTGGGAAAATAAGGCAAATTAGTTTATTTATGAGATTTTCAACTGGGTGATGGTGCCCCTGCACATCACCATTTTTGGTCTTTCACCACCTCGCATCTCGGATAGCATTGCTGTGAATCTGAGCAGTATCACGGACTGGTACGTAGAAGAAAGGTTCTCCTATTTTAGAGTGTTCGGAGCTGCTGTTCCTCCTCTGGCGCTACCACTGTTCATCCCCGACAAGCTGGCCTGTCGTGAGATTGCTCGACAAACAGTGATTGGCGGAGTGAGTAAAGAGATCAAAGCGTCATCGAAGAAGGTATGGTCGTTTTTCCCTGTTCGGCTAAATTCCTATTCCTTATTAGATTTCGGACATGCTAAGGCTGAGGCTGCAACCTTAGAAGACTTGAGCCTAGTCTCTATTGAATACAAAAAGCATGATCCTCAGAGAATTGTAAGAACCCATTTGGGAAATTGTGGATTAAAGAGGTTTGAACACGAGTGTTCACCTTCGGATGATGTTTTCCGAGGGGCGAGGTCCTATGCGGAAGTGCAATTTCGAATCAGATCTCTAGCACCCGAAGACAGGGTCTCTGTTTTAAAATTTCAGGAGCATAGGAAAAGATGCCTCCCCGTTGTGCTGGGAGGTTTGGGACTTTCCAAGGATAAAGAAAAGGAGGCCGAAAGTTCTTAGGGGAAAAATTCTAATCCCAAAAAACGTCAGGAAGGGGAGCAGAAGAAGAATCCTGAGCAGGAGAAGAATCCCGAGCAGGAGAAGAATCCCGAGAAGGAAAAGAATCCTGAAACATAAGAAGGGACTACTGACCCACCCAAGGAACATAGTCCAGAGGTGGAAGTAAAAAACACAGACCCGCCAGAGACTCAGAATCCGGAGACAGAGACGAAGACCTCTGATCCTCCAAAGGAGCAAGACTCACTCGACACACCAGGAAAGGCAGCGAAGCAATCGGGGAACCAATCACTTCTGTCACCCCTTTGCAGTCAACGCAAGGAAACATACAGGAAGGATGGATTTTCGGCGAAGAACTAAGGCCCGTCAGAGCAGAAGAACTTCCTCCCAATGAGTTCTTCTTCGACAAAAAGAGAAAGGCAGTTGTGAAAAGGGAGTTCTCCCAGGAAGAAGCATCAACTGTCAAAAGGTTCAAAGTGATGACCGATGGGATGAACAAAAGGAAAGATGAATTTTCCACGGAGATTGCAGGAACACTAGGAGCGTATGCGATGACAAATCAATTCTCGGTCGGGATGTTAAATAATCAACTCAAAGCAAAGAATCGCCTGATCAAGACTCTTTAAGCCAGAGTGGCTTCGGTAGCAGAAAGCGCTAGGAGTCAAGCGAGTGGAGAAATAGAGCTGGCCCGATTGGCCGATAAGAAAGAAATTGAAGTCCTCAAAACCAAGCCGGAACAAGCAAATTCAGTGATCCGAGATGGTCGGGTACAGTTGGGTCAGCAGAGGGGTATGATCACACAGCTACAAGATCAGTTAGAGGTTGCAAAAAGAAAAGTGATCGACATCGAGATTGTTAAATCCCGAGCAATCGATATTCGGAGAAGGATCTCTTCTGCTCAACAGAGTCTGCTAAACAAAGTGGGGGAGATTCGAGAAGATTGCTTGTTAATACATCAGATTTCTAAGAATCTGATTGTCAAAGAAAGAAACACAGAAGCCGCTCGGGTCGCCTTCCAAGAAGCAGTGATAGCTACCAACAACATATTTTCAGCAGGCCCCCCTGGACTCACCATTGCCGAACAAACTAGGGGTAATATTTTGTTAAAGAATTGGGAACATGATATTACTTTAAGCAAGGAGCAGGCTCAGAAAGTGGAAAATTCATTAAAAGAAGCTTTCAATGCCATAAATGGTGAGTTGTTAGGGATGGAAAGTGGAGGTGACACAGAGACGCTAAGGCAGATGAATATAGAGCAGATTTCCCTCGACATGAAGGAGAAGAATGAAATAAATTCGACGGAAATATCTAATATGGATAGGGTAGACATGGCTCAAATTGACCAACATTTTATTCAACCTAGTGCACAACTCGGCACCCTTGACATTGTCGATGCACAAATAGGTCATAAACTTCCACAGTTAGCCCGAGAGTGTTATTTTTCCGAAGCCAGTTGTCAAGCCGAGCCTTCACAGCTTGTATCCCAGTTTGTGTACAAATGTATCATGTACACTGAATCCATGCGAACACAAGCACCTAGCACTTCTTGAAAATAGAGTAGGAAATGGAGTGATTTCGCTCCTCCCAGCTGTTAAGCGGAACCTTCACAGCTTGTATTCCCTTTTATGGACAAATGTATCATATGTATTGAATCGAAGCAAAGACAAGCACCTGTCACTTTTTTGAAAATAGACTAGGACAGATGGAGTGATTTTGCGCTTCTAAAACCGAGAGGCAAAATTTGTATAAATATATCACAAAAAGAAGAGAAGAGGGCTGGACTTTTGGGCATTGATTGTAAGAGAGTTCTTGCATTCGAGAAGTTAATACAAACAAATTTGAAGATTCTCGATTCCGTCCCGACTGTGTTACAAGTTTGTTTTGTTATGTTTCTTGTTTCATTTCGTTTCATTCCTCATAATTGATGTGTATCACTATAATTTAGTACGACCACTACTATAGTGAAAGGATTTCATTATTCTGTAATTGTTTCTTGTCTTTCCTCTGCACCAGCTATCAGTGGGTGTAAGACCAATTTGCATTTACAGAACTTTATATTTATTTACACTATGTCAATTATTTCTATGTCAATTTCTTCTTCTGTGAATACGTGAGTTTTCTACTGATAGGAACTTCCGTTATCTACAGCTAAACGTTTTTCTCTCATTTCACATATTTTACTAAAAAATAATATAGTTACGGGAAAGGGCCTTCAGTTTGCATTCCTATTTTGTTTCTTCATGCGAAAATTTCTCTTCTTTCAATCGAATTGAAACAGCGTCGAAATTTCCCTTTAAATTACTTCCATACTGGTACTGTTCCTCAATGACTGTTCCCGCAGCAACTCAACCTAATATTCAACCCGGGCTATCTAATCAAATACATATCGCTTTAAATCTTTTTGACACGATCCTTAAAACTGCGAATACCCGGGAGGAATTAGAACGTTCATGGGCAGCCATTGAACAAGATATCGCTACCCAGGAACAGTTGGAAGCTAGACAACGAGAACGTAGAAACCCTCATTAGTTTCCTACATGGAAGGATTAGCGTAATCTTGGTATAAACCTTTATCATACTTTCAGATGCCTTGACACTGTACTTTTAAGCCTTAAGTACAGACTCAGGAACAACACCAGTTATGGATTGTGCTACCAAGGAAGACCAATATTGGACATAGTGGTGGACATACATAGGTTTGTTGATCCAGACTGGTCTGGAGATTTGGATCGCAAAATATCTACAAGTGGGTATGTCTTTAACCTATTTGGAGGAGCAATCAGTTGGATGAGAAAAAGACAGGTTGTAGTGGCACTCTCAACTACAGAAGTTGAATACATGGAAGCCACTCATGCAAGCAAGGAAGCAACATGGTTACAGAGATTGTGTTCACGTATTGGGTTGGTACAACAAGCAATGAGATTAGATTGTGACAATCAAAGTGAAATCTTCCTGGCAAAGAAACCAGCTTATTATTATAAGACAAATCATATTGATGTTCAGTATCACTTTGTGAGAGACATGGTTGAAGAAGAGAAGGTGTTGCTGGAAAAGGTTGACACTTTGAAGAACGTTGCAGATTCATTGACAAAGTCTGTGAGCACACAAAAGTTCTCCTGGTGTAGAGTAACAATGGGCATTGTTGCCCTAGATTGTTGACTATATAATCATGTGGACCCCTGGATGCAAATAAAACAAGTGGGAGAATGTTGGGTATGTGTTATATTCTTTGCATGTGTGTGTGGGCGTGTCAGATTTGACAACTACCTTTGACGATCCCAACATCCTTCTCTCTTTGTGTTGTGTGCGTCGGAAGCTTCCTAGGGGGGTCCCAGGGGGGGCCAAGTATGCCCCCCCCCTAGTTATGCGGAGCGTTCGGGGCAATGCCCCGAAATTTGTTTTTGGGCAATTTTTGCTATTTTTAGTGGATTTTGTTATTTTTAGCGGTTTTCTAAATTAATCCTGGATTAAGGGATTAGGGTTTTGGTAGCTATGGAATACCTAAAAACATTGTATATATTGTATGGTGAATGGTGAAATTAATACAATGAAGAGTTGAAAGGTTTTCTCCCGATTAAGGGTTTCCGGTATAAATCTTTGTGTACTATGTGTATGAGCCATTGATTAATTTATGTTTTGCTTAAGAATCTATATGCATTGCTTTACTTCACGGGTTTAAAACTTACAAAGTGCACCGCCTAGAAAAACATCTGCTAAAACCTTTGACCTCCCAGATTTTTTTAGTTATAAAAAAGTTCTTTTATAATCTCCACAAAAACATCTTCTACCAAAAACAGATGTTTTAGCGGAGGTTTTTTTGATAATTTTTCCAATTTTGTAACACTAAAAACCTTCGCTACAAGGTATTTTCCTTGTAGTGCCACTACTACCCATTAGAACTATACCTTTGGCGATATGACCAATCCAATCAAGCTATCCCTTAATAAAAACTCATGGAGAAACCCATGGGATGATTTCTCACATTTGTGGATTTCATCCATAGTAAACCCATTGACATAGACTAGTGCACTTGACCCATCGAGAGTTAAACGGGGCACTTACATGCATATAACTAGTTAAATGGATAGAAACGTTGGCAACAATTAGTTGAGATAACTCGGGTTGGTGACAAGGTATAGTTGAAATTGCAGGAAGATCGAATCACCACCCCCCACAGGTATCTCAAACCACTCCAATATGAGTGTTATACTATCACCAATGCTATGGGTCAAAATGTTTTCAAATTGCTTCTTCTACGTTTCCTTGACTCACACCCTATATTTAATGTGGAGCTACATCGTTCATACTTGCCACCTTTGTGGCACACCTTGGAGATGGAAAAGCACATGGACATTACAAAGCTCTATCTTAACTGTATTGGGCAAGCTATAGTAGATTGAAATATGGACACCAAGATGAATAGCACCTGCTAAGACAACATATAATTGTATTGCAATGTCAAAGAAATGTGACTTCTACTCACTATGGTTTACCAAAACCCACAGTGAGTAGAATTTCCCACATCCAGGATAGGGACTTGGGCAATGGGGACCATTACTACTCAAGGTGGAAGGATCGGTTGACATGGCCATCTAGGTCCATCTCAAAAATAATCATATGATGATATTGACAGTTCTAGGGTCATGATTTTTTTATGCATTTTCAAGGCTTTCTCATACATTTTGAGGGAATTTATGCCCGACAACTGGGAATCTTACTCAACTTGTTAATGTTGTTTGCAACTAGCTAAAGAAAACACAAAACAAATCATCAAAGAAAAAGTTATAATATTGACAAGACTAGCTATGGTGATCATGAGGAATGAGAGGATTGTCAATAATGTTAATAGTAATGGAGGTGAGGTCGATGCTCATCTTCATAAACCAAAGGTGGTGCCAATAATGATTGTGTTTGTTTGTGTGTCAGCCTCCCATGGCCATATGCTTACATCAACAATCATAATAAGGTTGTTGGGTACAACGGTGCATCCCTCCATTCTTCATTTTTCTCTCCACCCATGTGTGCTAGTTCTTAGTTGTATACTATTACCTATTTTTCATGCTATGGGATGCTAAGCTTCAAGTAGTTTTGCACTTTGATCTCCTCCAATTTGTTCATTTGGTTAATGTAATATCGTCATTTTGTTTTGGTGTGTTTTCTCCATCTCCCCTTCTTATAACATTCTTGTACATAGCTAAACACCTTTTTCTCCAATGGACACCTTACCTCTTTTATATATTCCTATCTTTAAACCATTTCCTCCATTGTCGATCCCATGTTTTCTTCCTCGTTTTTAATTTACCGTAGTTGAATTTTAATTTGTTGTTTTTTTATGTTTGCATGTAATTAGTATTTCCAATTTTATTAGATATAATCTTATTTAGAATAAAAAGTATTTTGTAATGGTAGTTTTTACTCTGAACCATTTGCCATTAAATATTTTTATATTCACTTATTCATTTTGTATACTTTTAAATAAGCATAATTTTTATAATATTCTAATTTATCTTCTTAAATATATTTATACACACACAACTTCAATGAGCCTAATGGTTAAGAGCATGTGTTTCCTTATCAGAGGTCACAAGTTTAAATTCAAATATATATATATATATATATATACACACACACACATTAAAAAAAAAATTGATACATTTGATTTAATATTAAATTGAATTAAAATACCCCCGGGGGGCAGCTCAATTGGCAAGTGCCGTGAAAATGAGGTTCCATGAGGTTTCGAGTTCAATTCCCCCCGACTTACCTTGTGTGTCGCGTAAGGGGCATCGTGGGCACACCTGGAGGTTATAGTGGTAGCGGTTGGATAACATGGCCACGTGTAACGCGAGCAC
>ML778385.1:303588-314701 GCA_009831015.1 Picea engelmannii | reverse complement strand
AAGAAAAAAAAAAAAATGAATTAAAATATGTTATATACAATAGGTAAGGAAATGCATAGCCTCAATGTTCCTATTTTTAAAAATGGGGATAGAAACATTCCTTCTAATTATAGGACCATTATGATTAGCCCGATTTTAGCCAAGCTTTATGGATTTATTTTGGAAAAGAAGATTAGCCTTTGGCTAGAAAGTCATGGTAAAAGAGCTAAAGGCCATGCCGAGTTTAGGAGATATGATTGAATTGTGGACCATCTTGTTACCTTTAGGATCATTGCAAAGGAGTTCCGCAATACCAAAACCAATCTTTTTTGTTGTTTTGTTGACTTTAGAAAAACTTTTGACATGGTTCCTAGGAAAAACCTTTGGAATAGGTTGGAAGAGAAAAAAATGTCTCTCGAGTTGAGGGTTGTTGCAATAAGAATGTATGAGAACATTATTGATAAGTTTAAAAACATTGAGGGCTGGTCAAAAGAGATTAACTGCAATACTGGAGTCAAACAAGGTTGTCCCTTGTCCCCTACCCTTTTTGGCATACACATTGACAAGTTAGAAGATTGCTTGGAAAAAGTAGGTTGTGTTGGCCCTACTCCCATTGGTATAGTCATCAATCTTCTTCTTTATGTCGTTGATATTGTTCCTATGGCAAGGAGTCCCCGTGATCTTGAAAACCAACTAAGAATCCTCAAGGATTTTTTCTCCAATATGGGTATGACTGTTAATACTGATAAGACTAAGGTCGTGATTATTAAATCCAATAAGATCACTTATGATACCTTCATATATGACAACAACAACTTGGATGAAGTGATTTCATACAAATATCTTGGAATTGATATTCACCACAAGCTCAATTGGAATTATAGCATCGAGAAAAGGATTATTGGGGGATGGAAAGCTTATTATGGGCTTGAAAACAATTGTAAATCAGTTGATATTTGGAGTTGGGATAAGAAGAAACTGCTCTTTGAGACTCTTCTTACACCTGTTATTCTTTATGGATGTGAATTTTAGGGCTATAGTATCTCTTGTGAATTTTGGAGAAAGATAGAGAAAATACAAAAGAATTTCATAACCTATAATCTCAAAATTAAAGGAAATATGCCATATCCCATCCCCCTCTTAGAAACAAGTCTCTCCCCCATTGAGAGTATGGATATGACTAGATACCTAATGTATAAGAACAAGTTAAACAACATGGAAGAAAAAAGGGTTCCTAAAATTGCTTCAAAATCGAGTCGTAATCACCATCCACTCAAGGGAGGATGGCATAAAGATGCCTCATCTTGGCTAAACTATTGGGGAATCATGGAAGACACAATTTTGCAGAATAAAGACACTATTAAAAAAATCGTCAAATCAAAATTTAAGGAGAAAATGTGGTGTGATAAAGAGTTAGAGGAAAAAAGAAAATTAAGGTATTATAAGGATGTAATCAACCCTAATCTAGAAGATCAAAATTATCTATTTGTTTTTCCAAGTGTAAAGAAAAAAGTAAGCATTGATAAGATAAGAACAAATTCTCACGAGCTCCATAGTGAAACTGGGCGTTGGTCAATTCCTAAAATGCCATGGGATGAAAGAGTGTGTCACCTTTGTGACACTAAGAAGGTTGAAGATGAAAAGCACTTTATCTTAGATTGTCCAGCCTATACCCATATTAGATCTCATTTTCAAAATATTTGTCACACTACCAACCTTCCTAACCTCTTAACTCAACAAAAGTATGGTGATCTTGGAAAGCTTCTCTTAATGTTTTTCGAGCACCGAAACAAAATTCTAAAAAATCACAAGTAATCACTTACCCTCTTAAGATCTAATAGACCAATTCGATCATAGTAGACATTCATCATCATCATCATACTAATTAATATTTTTGAAAAATAAATAAAGAACAAGATAATTAAATATAGACATCATATGACTTCTTCCTTACATTTGAATCCCATAGATTTGCATAATAATAATTGTGAATGAAATGAGAAGCTGGCAATATCTTTGGGATTTTATCTTCATTATTTATTTGGTGCACTTAGTTTCAACCGAGAATATAATATATATATAAAATAATGATATGGAAAAGTTATTCAATTATATTTATAAAAATATGGGGGTAGGCATTCGTGTTTATTAAGTGTAATGACTATATTTTCAATAGAGACATTTTTTTAATTATTAAAAGTGCCTTTAAAGTGAAGACACTTTATTAACTTTTCATGTCTGGGTGGGTTGTTTTCAGCGTGGATTTATCTGGGGAAAGCTTTTCGGTTGTTCTTGTTTTTCAAAATTATTTTAGTCCCTATGTTTTTTTTAAGGTTGCATGGGTTATAATATTGGGTTTGCTTTTTTATAATGCAATTAAATAATTGAATTATTTAATAATAAAACATTTATAAATTTGTAGACTAGGTTTACTTTTTTATAATGTAACTAAATAAATAAATATTTAATAATAAAACATTTATAAATTTGTAAAATGGGTTTACTTTTTTATAATGCAACTAAATAAATAATTGAAGTATTTAATAATAAAACATTTATAAATTTGTATAGAGGTATTCTTATGATAAGATAAGTTCACGGACAACAGAAATTGAATACTTAGATAAATTTAAGGAAAATAGAAATTGAATAGTATTTATTTGAAGATAAATTTGAGATTGAACATTATTTATTTTAATATTAAATATTAGACATTTAATTATTTTTTATTGTGATAGATATATCGTGAGGCACTATTCATCCGAATCTATGATTGGGATTCTGAATGATCGGAATCAACAAGAATCGAGGCCCTTCACCTCATCCGATGAAGTTATTATTTTAATATAAGTTTAAAGATATTATAAATTGAATACTATTTGATTTGATGATACAGTTTTTAATATCTACTTAATACTTTATTAAATTTTTAAAATAAAAAATTACTTAATGTACTTTATAATTTTATTTTTAAAACTTAAAAATATAAATCTTCATCATTTAACTATTATTGAATTCAACAAAGTATTTGATTGAACTTTTGAGTCATACTAAGACATGCCTGCATTAGTAGAAGTTGGCGAACATGGCGGCCACTAGGGTTCCACGACGGGAGGTCACAATGCTTGTGTTCACAGGTTTTTTTTGGGTTGACTAATGGATAGGCAAGGTTAGTAATGGATGGTTTAGTTTTTTTTCATTTCTGGTTTTCCTTGGGTTAATGGAGGAATCTCGTTGCATTCCATACATTTAGTGGCTAGAATCGGTGGGGTCTACTTAGTAAGGAGATGATGATGTCCTTGGTTCCTAGTAGAAGTTTTTCTTCCTTAGATTCAGGTTTTTTCGGGATCTTCTGTTTTTAGTAGCGAGTTTTTCCAGGACTTTTTCTGACTAGGTTTCTATGTTCACTAACGGGTTTCCAGAACACCTTCTTTCCTCTAGAATATAGGACTATCTTTTATGATTAGTTTTTGTTTTCTTCATGGAACACAGTGATTGGTGATTTGACTGGAAGTTTGGTGGAGCCCTTTGGTTGTCTTGAGTACCCTCCATCATGGAGGGTGAGGTCAGGGCTCTGCTTAACGTGGCTGACGAGGAGCAATGGGCTAGGGATGGTTTCTTTGAAAAGATTGATACATTAAGTGCTTTAAATAAGAACATTGGTCGACCTTTAAATGTTCTTAATGATTCTTGGGGATTGGGAAGCACATCATAGATATCAAATAATCCTTCTCATAACCTATGGGCAGAAGCACTGAATCCATCTCAGAAGTGTACTAATCAAGACAAAAGTCTATCTCCTTCAGCAAAGTTTTACCAGAGTTGTTACAGAGCGGAGACTGCTAAGTTGAACAGTGGAGTCCAGTGTAAAAACAACCTTGAGACCCTCTCGACCTCCCCTAAGGTTAGTTCGTTTAAGGCGAAGCATTTTGCTAAAGTTTGGAAACCAAAAAGACATAGGAGAAGGCTTGTGATGGGAGAAGATGTTGGTCTGGAGGAATCCTGCAACTTGGTGCTTTGCGTTGTAGTTGCTAGGATGGCTTACTTCTCTCGTATTCGAATACAGTTGGAAGAATGGGTACAGAAAAATGGCTTCCTTTTCTAGGATACTCTCCAGTCTTCATCTCCTTATCCCGGGGATGGTTCGGCTTTGTTTTTCAAAGTCCGAAAGATACAAATTGCATTATAGAGGTTTTTTGGCAAATGGATGGTGGAAGTTTAATGTTAAAACGTTGGAGATTTAGTTTTAATCTGAATACGAAATATTTTAGTTTTTGGCACCTGTGGGTGCTTCTTCCAAATCCGCCATTACAATTGTGGAATCTTAGTGCATTGAAAGCGATTGGAGATTGTTTGGGACGTTTCATTGGGGTAGATGAAGCAGGGATGTATTCAAATGATAAAAAATGGCAAAAGTTTTAGTGGAGATAGATACCCATGCGGGTTTATTAGAAGTGTTAGAAATAGAGTGGAGAGACTTCTTATTCACACAGACGCTGGATTGTTTAGGTCTGCCTTTCAGATGTTCCAAGTGCAGGCGAACATGGCACCTGAGAGATAACTGTACACTTAATCAGGGTTTTAGTGAGGAGAAAGGAACATTTGAGGAAGACTCTGAAGATACAGTCTCCAGATTAGTGGATGAATATGGTAATCTGGAGACCTCTCCTTTTAGCTCGGAGGACATCTCAGAGGAAAAGGATACTTCATTGGTCGGTAAGTTAAAAATTTACTGTCTGAGTGTTTTTAACTTTGTAAGTTTGTGGGAAAGAGAACTATTAAGTAAGATTTCAGGACCCAAAAAAACTATTGGGGATTTTTTTGTTGGAGATAGGTTGTGTGGGCTAGCAGCTACTGATTCGGTTGATATAGGGAAAAAAACCCGTTCGGAGTCTTCCTCTGAAGCTAAGCCTCCTACTACTTTACTTTTTCCTCATTTTCGAAGTGATATTTTGCATTCTTCTCCTTCAGTCAGAGAGATAGCCAGTCCATCGGACTATCCGAGTAATGGTAATGACTTACTTTTTCCTCCGGTATATACTGAATCGCCTCCCAAAGATTCAGTATTGGATAGAACTCTGTCTGAGTTGACCCTTCCTTTAGCAAAGCCCTCAGCTCCTTTCCCTTTGGTGACTTATAAAGGTAATATTCATGTGAACTCCCTGGTTGAGACAGGTTTAATGGAACCCATTTTTACAATTTCTCCCTCCTTTTCTAACCCTGCATGGTCTCGTGGATTGGGTTATGAGATTTCTCCTCTTAAAACGAGAAGTGGCTAGTGATTGGCAGGAGCCGGTAACAACACTTTGGTAACCCCTGCTTCTTCTTCACAACAACGGGTGCTTAGAGGCATAAAGGCCCAAGCCAGAGTTAAGCCATGATTCTGCCCTCCTCTAATATAAGAGGGGTTGGAGGACCCCTTAGACTGACCTCCTTCCGAAGATTAATGAGTAACACTTCTTCGAATATTATCTTTTTACAAGAGACGATGGTGTCGATCGAAAAAGCCAGATCTTTCTTGTATAAAATCAGACTTGATTGGTGTGTCTGTGCGGTCAGTGCAGTTGGAACCTCTGGAGGACTATTGGTGTCTTGGGATCCTTCCTTTTTTGACTTAGTGCCTTATTTATGTCTTGGTGGCATATTTTTGTCAGGTTTTTCAAAACTGGACAAGATAAATCTTTCTTTTCTTAATGTGTATGGCCCCTGCCAGGACCGCAAAATTTTCTGGGAAGCTTTGGAGAATGTTGGTATTCTAAGCCACAAGGATTTAATTCTAGCAGGTGATCTAAACTTAATTACTTCCTCTGATGAGTTATGGGCCTTGTCTGATCATTTGGATTCTTTAGCAAGATTCTTCAAAATATTGTTTCAGAGGAATGGTCTTGTGGATGTAGCACCATAAAAAAAAGTGGCGACTTGGAGAAATGGTAGATTAGGTGATGCTTGTATATCGAAAAGACTTGATCATTTTTTAGTTGCTGAGTCTTTGATCTCAACGGTGAAGAATTTTCGAACCTGGGTGGAGTATCCCTTCCTGTATGATCATGCTCCTGTTTTGATGGAATTCGGTTCATGTTATGGAACAATTGCTTTCCCTTTTAAACTAAATTCGGAGTGGTTGAAGGATGATTCTTTCGGGAATATTGTAAGTCAGGTCTGGAATTATCCTCGGCATTTAACTACAGAGGGAGCACAAAAGAGACTGGTAAACAAGTTATCGATGCTGAAAGTTAGAATAAAGGACTGGGATAAAAGAAAAAGAAAAAAGGATCAGGAAGAAATATCAAACATTGAGGAAGCTATTGCAGAAGTCTATAACAATATAAATTTGGGTATCACATCTATGGAGGACTCCTTAAATTTGTCAAAGATTGAAGTTAATAGAAACCGACTCTTATTGGCGGAAGAGGAGAGCTAGCGAAAAAAAAGTAGGGTGATATGAATCAAGAGTGGCGATAGAAATACAAAGTTTTTCCATCTGTATGCTAGCCATAGAAGAAACAAGAAGTTTATATGGGAAATTAGAGATGAGATCGGGAATATTCACTTTGGTCAGAAGGATATAAAAGAGGAAGCAGTCAGACATTTTAATGCCTTTTATAATGGCATTGATCAGTCTTTCATGGAGGAAAGAATGGAAACAGTCAGACTATATCCTACCTTTGTTACTGCTCTGGAGGTACAAGACTTAGAAAAAAGAGTAACTAAGGAGGAAGTCTTTGAAGTTATTAAAGGTTTTGCCAGGGACAATAGTCCTGGACCGGACGGTTGCACTGTTGAATTCTACCATTACTTTTTTGAGATGGTTGGTCAAGATGTGGTGGATATGGTCGAAGAAACAAGGTTGAAAGGAAAGATCATTCCTGCGAGCAATTCCACTTTTGTGGCTTTGATACCGAAAGTCAATAAACCTTTGGTTTTTAATGATTTTAGATCAATTTCTCTTTGTAACCTCTGTTACAAGATCGTTTAAAAAATTATTGCAAAAATACTTCGACCTATACTATCCAGAGTTCTTTCGGAAGAACAACTTGATTTTCTCAAGGGCCGACAAATTTTGGATGTTGTTGAAACAACTCAGGAATGCCTTCACAACATTAGTGCAAAGAAGATGAAAGCAATGATTCTTAAAATTAACTTGAGGAAGGCTTATGACTGCACTAATTGGGATTTTTTAAGGCTGGTACTTCATCAAAGTGGCTTTGGGTATAAGACTACAAGATTGATTATGGTCTGTGTAGTTTCCACGACTTATGCTACCTTAATTAACGGAGAGGCAACTAAATTCTATAAAAGTAGCAGGGGACTGAGACAGGGATGTCCCCTATCTCCTTTACTATTTATCTTAGTAATGGAGGGGCTTAGTCTGGAATTAAAGAAAGCAAAATATGAGGGTCAGATAATAGGGATTAAAGTTTCCAGTATGATCAGGATCCTCCATTTACTATTTGTGGACGACATCCAGATTATGACTAAAGCATCAATAACTGAATGGAAAGTTATTCAGAATATATTATAGGTGTTCTGTCGGGCATCGGGGTTGATCATAAACAATCAAAAATCCATTGTGTTTCATGCTGGTGTCGACTCTGAAACACTTAAGAGGATTGAAGATGTTCTTGGTTTTTCGGTCAAAAACCTTCACTGTGGTTTTAATTATTTGGGTTATCTGATGAAACCAGGAAACTATACAACCAAGGACTGGCAGGGGTTAGTTGATAGGTTTGAAGTGTGGATTAACCTTTGGTGTAATAAATGGCTCAGTTTGGGAGGTCGGCTAATCATTATTAAAGTTGTGCTTGAGAGTTTACCGGTCTACTGGATGACTCTTGCTCATATTTTTGTATCGGTGCTATCTATGTTACACAGAATTAGTTTTGAATATCTGTGGGCTGGCAATAAATCCAAGAAGTGCTATCACCTTTGTAATTGGCAAATTATTGCAAACCAAAGCAGCTAGGAGGATGGGGTTTATGTAATATTTTTATCTTCTATAAAGTGTTGGCTACCAATACCTTTTGGCGGGCATTAATGAAGACCGGGATCTGGCAAAGGGTTATTCAAGGAAAATATTTACCCCAGGTACCATGTCACATACCCACTACCTCAATCAATGTTTCGTTGATTTCTGCAGAATCAGAACCCCCGAATTATCTATGGAGGCCTAGCGCAAGCTAGCTCTTTCTCTCTCTCCATTCCCATGTGATCGTGGGTCATGATCACAGTTCAAATAAACGCAGTGCCTCTTTGTATTTCGCGCCTCGGCACTACAGTGATGTCGAATCGTTCGACTCTACAACCGCCAAATCCCGACAGGGCTAGCGACTGGCCAATAGGGACGAATCCCTACAGGGTTAGCAAATGGCCAATAGGAACAAATCCCAACAGGGCTAGAGAACAACCAATGAGAACAGGCCCCGTCGCATGGTTAAGTGGAATGCAGGTGGCAGAGGGGGAAGTGCGACACAGTGGTCGACAGAACCGGAGGGGGCCCCACTTCACACGCCACACTATTCCGGACCCCCCCNNNTTGATCAAGGTGAATTAATCTCAACCGTTCGAGAGTTGCACGTCTGATTCCGGACCCCCCCCCGCTAAAGGTAGAATAGTGAGGGGGCTCCGGAATGAAACCTCAGCCCTAGATCTGGGCGGGTGGACTCTGGCCATCCAAATCGCTCGTTACTTACCTTAATGCGCATTCACGCCCTAGCTTAAAGCCGACATCTCTTCCTTACATCCGACGGTCGTTACAAACCCTGAGATCCTCCGAAAGAATATCGTACTTTCATCGGGATTTATCATCACGAGAGTCCGAACTCTCGATCATGGGGCTCCCAAATTCTCGATCCCCGGTTTCCCGGTGTGGCTAATCTTTCAACACGTAGCCTCCGTAAATTTGGTCGGTCCAGATCTGTCCTGGGATTTCCACCATGGAAAGTCCCGATCTCTCGTCATCAGGATTCCCGATTCCACAATTCTCGATATCCCGAAATGGGTAATCCTACGACAAGTGGCCTCCGTCATTCGAACGGCTCAGATCTATTCCAGGGTTTTCACCATGGAAAATCTCGAACTCTCGTCATTAGGATTCCCGATTCCGCGATTCCCAATTTCCCAAAATGGGTAATCTTACAACATGTGGCCTCCATCATTCGGACGACTCAGATCTATTCTGGGGTTTTCACCATGGAAAATCCCGAACTCTCGTCATCAGGATTCCCGATTCCGCGATTCCCGATTTCCCGAAATGGTTAATATTACAACACGTGGCCTCCGTCATTCGGACGACTCAGATCTATTCTGAGGCTTTCGCCTCTATACACTGGGGTCTTAACCCTCGGGTAACTCCTGACAGATCCAACGACTGTCAGGTTTTCCAGCCGAGATTTGACGGCTAAGATTGGTTCCTACCCGTGCATTCTTCCACGACTCCCTGGACGTGGAAAAATCAACAGTCCAGATACTCCCATGGACCTTGGAGATCTACGGTCCCGAATTCTTCGTTGTCCACAAAGACACAGAAAACAAAGGGGTAAGGCATTTAACACCCTACTTATTCCTACCAATCTAACAGTCATGCGTGACCACAGGTTTCCCGATGGAATCTCGTCCATCGATTAATACCTATCAGGGTTAAGGCACTTAACACTCCATCTTCTTCTTCTGATATGATGGTCGTGAGTGACCAAAGATCTCCCGACGGGATCTCATCCGTCGATTCGATACTTCATCCTTATATTGCCATCTCGGGTTTTCAAGAGAATCGTTCCTCCTCGTGCAGGGTTACTAAGGCCTTACGCCTTCACATTCGCTTTCCCGAATCTTGATAGGCTTTTCAAGGAGGGTATCTCTATGGGGAGGTTCACCCAGGGTACTATCTGAGGCAGATAAGGGTATCGTCCTCTCGAGAACCAGACGTGAAGTCTGAATTAGATCAGTAGGCATATAAATAACGATTCATGAGGACATAAGCCATACGTAGTCTTTCCATACAAATATACAACTACTAGTACTGATCAAAATACCATACATACATTCTTATAATGAAATCATTCATAGTTTCACAGCTTATGAGAATAATTATCAGAATACATATATTTCAAGATGCCAAAGGCAAAACACTTATCATAAAGTAAGACCAGAGGTTGTGCAACTGCTGAGAGGGGTGCTCGTTTCCACCCAACCGTAGGCTCAGCGACTCCCAGCGGATTTACCACTAGACACCCCCGAGCTGAGACCACGATGTTGTGAGACTGCGTCTCTATCTACCAGTGACCAGGAGCGAAGGTTACTCTCCTTCCTCTCTACTATCACTCACTCTGCATATTGCCAGATTTCTCTTCCTCCCCTCGCGTCTCACCCAATCGCTTCTACCCCACGCCTTATCCTCTTTCAAGGTTGCGTGTGGCGCGATTTTCCTCGCACTGGTCAGTCATGATGGCTCTACGGATGGGCGGTTCACCTCCCCATCCCTCATTAATTCTTGAGGAGCCATCTAACTGCCAGCTTGCAAGACATTTAATTCAGGGCCAGCGAGCTGCTTTTGGTTCTCCGGGCCAGTGAAGTCTAAATACGGTATTAATTCTCGGTGGAATTTTACGCCACCTTTCCAGGTGCCTTCCACTGTCATCGTGGGTCTCTTTTTCTGCACATCCCCTCTCAGCAGTCCTGCAATATAAATTCATAATGTTATTCACATTCATTGACCTTTTCCATAAGGTCCATTCACATCACATATTCACATTCATGAGTTTGCCACGGTTCTGGCCAGTCCAGTTATTTTTACAAACTGGGGGAAATAGGGTGTTACAATTCCCTTCCCCTTAAAGGAACATCGTCCTCAATGTTCTTATCTTTTAACATGAATTACATGTACAGAAGTAAACAAAATCGGATAATCCTGTCTCATGGCATCCTCCATTTCCCATGTAGCCTCATCTGGGCCAAAATGTCTCCACTGCACCTTTACCTGTGAAATGGTTCGGTTATGAAGCGGGGTTTCCTTTCTGTCCAATATGCATTGGGGTTCTGGTAGAAATTCTCCCTCCGGTTCCACCTGGATCACAGACCAGTCAATTATATGATTAGCATCATGTACATATTTCTTCAATAATGAAACATGGAAAACATT
>ML778385.1:241751-289997 GCA_009831015.1 Picea engelmannii | reverse complement strand
GCATTTTTGGGTTGGCAATTTTAATGGTAAAAAAGGGAGGCTAATGCAACTTCCCAAATGGCTAATGTAATGGTTTTCATATTGGATAGATGGATCATATTGGATGTCTATAGAAATTAGTTGGGTGGGATTTATAGCCATCTGCCATGATAGCTCAAAAAAATCATGTTTTTTTTTGCTTTCCTAAAGATATGGATGCCTGCCCAAGTCATAAAAAGTATTATGCTCACTAGCATTGAGTTCCACTTCTAGAGTGCCCAAATTTCCAAGCCAAATCAATACTCTATGCCATCAAGCCACAAAAGTTGTCTAATAAAGTATTGTGCAAAGAATTTATTGAAGCCAAACCAACACTTTTCTACAAATTCAAAAGGCACCCACAATTCAAACCATTTATGCACCTCATATCTAAAGCTACTAGAGATGTGATAAGTGTCGCTCTCATATTGTTATTTCAATATCTTTTTACAAAAATTGGATAATGTTTTTCAATTCATGTTAGAAGTTATAAAGTCATCGAAGTTAAATGATTAAGGTTTAAAATGGCATGCAACCTTGATTGTTCGTAGTATATATATATTGAAATCCTCACCCTATTATGCAAGAATTTTCAAAACCTGTTTATTCCGTAAGACCTAGATAAAGAAACTCAACTACCTATAGCAATCTAAATTAAGAAAATAGTAGAAATCTTGAAGGACTATTGTCCCAAAATTTTATTTTAGGTCTAGGTCCCAAAAGTTTATTTTAGGTAACAAAATTTACTTACCAGTGGAAGAAGTGGTTATTGTGACTCACCATCACCATATGAATTCCTTTTAGAGCTACAAATGTTATTATTTTCATGCTTCCTCTATGCTAAGTGAGTGATGGTAAAATTAATATTTCATTTCCATAAGTATCTTCTTTACCAAGGAACTTGATTTGCATGCATAAGGATGTAGTGTAGTATTTTTGTATTCGTAATGTGTAAAACCCCTATTTTCCCTAGCTTGTAATTAATCATAAAATAGGATTTACCATGCCAAGACATCTGGACAGTGTAAATGTATTATTGTTTGAGTTGTCAATAACTGACTGTGGGGGTGAAACCTTGAAAGTACTGGCCATGATATCACTAGAGGAAAGAATGTGAAAACTATAAGGGAGGGTCATTATATCAAATAACCCCAAATTCTCTTGATGAGGATAATAAACCTCCTTCGGATCCCAAGGAGAGAAATCAGTTACTGAAGAAAGGACTAGTGGTTGAATTATCAACCATCCCATGAATGGAAGCATGGCCAAAACTGCAGAATGTCATCCCGAAGTACCACTGGGTATGATAGGCCAAGTTGATCGGAGTTCCCTTCTGATAGAAGGAACAAGATGGGTTGAGAACCATCCTGGAAGAAATATATACAAATGGATAAGGAGAATGTGCAGAGCTGTCCAACGGATAATGGACAGAAGGTCGTGAGCTTGATGCTGAGTGAGCATCTGATAAACCTCATCGAGGCCATAATAGAGAAGGAAATCTCTGAAAGTTTACAAAGAAAAAAATCTCGAGCAGAAGTTGAAACAGAGAAAGAGCCCTTGAGAATTGCAAGAGTTCCCTGGTGATATCATGGCTTGGCACGGGGGTGGCCAGAGTGCTAAGAATGAATGCCTATGATCCTATGGTCAGGTGGAAGGACGAACACCCACAGTCAGTTAGTTGGCTACCACCTGTAATAGATAAGTAATCGCATATATTGTGTATTTAAGTGGTACTGTGAATTAAAATTGGATATCCTATGAATGTTGCAGGGATATTTATGTTTTCTTAATTATTTATACTGTATCACGTTTTTGTGTCTGCTTGATTGTATAATTAAGCAAGTAGGAAATTATATGGAAATTATATACTCGTAAATGCTTGCATCCTATGTGGGCTTAAGCTAGAGCCACGAACTGTGAGTTCGTCGACCTTGGGCATAGTTTCATGTACGCGTGTTGACCCTCCTAGTCATCCTGAGTCCCTTGGAGGATGGAGTCTGTTAAGTCTAGGGAGAGATAGTGAACGTATGCATAGGCTCTCTGTGAGGAAAACAGAGCCCCGGAACCACTTAAGTTCTAGAGTTGAGGAATGAACGTAAGGGGTGCGCAGAAGGATTCTTCCAAGTGTTACGTTCTAGAGAAAGAGCGCAAGGCTCTTAAGCCTTTCAGAGCCAACCAAGCTCAGAAAGAATAGCGAGATTAAAGTATCGAAAGGGAAGGATCCTTTTTTCGGATGACGAATGAACGAGAAAATATTCGGAAAGAGCCAAGGTCCGTTGTGACCATTGGATACAGAAAGGAGTGCGAGAGTTAACCCCTTGAGTCCTCTGGAGTTCGCGAGTTCGACGAAATGTGAGTTCATCGTAAGGGAAGTAAAAATCCCCGAAGTCTCGAAGTTAATTTGGACTGTGGATCTCTGGATCCGTCGAGATCCTTCTCGACCTTTCGATCTATGAGATTCAGAGTCTGTGCTTCGGGAGAGTCAAGTGTTGGAGTGACCAAAACCCCGACGGCAAAGTTACAAAGAACATAGGAGACACTCACAAAGTTACCGAACACCATGCAGCTCAGTAAGGAGTACTTGAGATAAAGTTGCTAGGAGGGCACAAATATCCCTTTGAGGAATAGAAGGGACAGAGACCTTCGAGGTCCGAGCAGTTGAAGCTTAGAAGAGATAGTTCTAAGAGGGCACAAGAGTAGGACTTATTCAAGGTCCTGAAGCTCAGAAGAGATAAGTGCTTTTCAGAAGTGCCGACGAGTTCCAAGAGATAGACTCGTGGGAGGAACAATGGCCGAGGCCTTTGAATACTTAGAAAATCCTCTAATCTAGCGGAAGTCGAAAGCTCAAAAGGAGGAGC
This sequence comes from Picea engelmannii, assembly GCA_009831015.1. Taxonomy (NCBI): domain Eukaryota; kingdom Viridiplantae; phylum Streptophyta; class Pinopsida; order Pinales; family Pinaceae; genus Picea; species Picea engelmannii. Next base: position 287,121 of record ML778385.1, on the reverse strand, counting down.
AACAACAACCATCATATCGGTTGTGGAGAGGATCCTGGACCATTAGATCAGCGTCCAGTGAACAAATGAAGTGCAGAGGAGAGGAACATATCCTATCTGTTGGATCTAAGAGCGAAGGACCAGTAATCGTTGGATCCATAAGTAAATGCACGAGACTTAACCCATTGTGTGCGCAGGAGAGTGGACTTGTCAAAGTCCCGAAGTAAATTGGGACCGTCCATCATTAAGGAGGAAAGGTGGTGTAATATCCACAACTTCAGAGGTTAGTGGATAAGGAGGAGGAAAAATAGCCGAAGTAAATCCTGGTCGTTTATTTCCAGGGGACACACATCAACATATCAGTAACTCTAGAGAAATCACTTTGAGATTTTTCGATTGAGAGTTGAAACTCCCAGAGCCCGGAGATTCGGAGCCCAGAAGTAAATCTCAACCGTCGAATTGAAAGGGACACGTGGTAGAGATCCTTTGTCCTCGCGTGAAAGTAAAGTTCGATATTTGAGGTTCCCAAGTCCCAGAAAGTCGAAATAGATCTGGACTGTCGGACCCAGAGGGACACGTGAGGATAGCTCATAGACTTTGGAGAAACCACTTCGAGAGTTTCAGATTGAAAGTTGAAACTCCCGAAGCCCGAAGCACTGAAGGGACAAAGTGAAAAAGAGCCGAAGGGTCGAAGCACCAAAGGGTCGAAGATCCCAAGAGATCTGAACCGTCAGATCCAGAGGACAGGTGGCATGAATCTATGGATTCCAGGTAAAGAAAAAAAGTGAACGTCAACCGTCAGATCGTCCGAAGAGATCTAAAACGTTAGATATAGAGGACAGGTGGCATGAATCTATGGATCCCAGGTAAATACCTGAAGTATACGTCAACCGTCAAGTCGTCCGAAGTATATCTGAACCATCAGATCTAGAGGACAGGTGGCGTGAATCTATGGATTCCGGGTGAAGAACTGAAGTAAACCTCAAGCGTCAGATTTCCAAAGTTAATCTGAGCCATCATATTAGCAGCTTCAGGAAATCCATTCGAGAATTTCTCAGTTGAGATTTGATATTCACGAAGTCCGAAGTTCTGGAAATCTGAAGCGAATCCCAATCGTTCGATCAACCGAAGAAGATCTGAGCCGTTAGATCACCTGAAGTAAATATCAAGCGTTGGATCGCCAAGGAGAATCTGAGCCATCAGATACTGTCTATTCAGGAGAAGGCAAGGATTTAGAGTTGAGAATTCTGAAGTACGAAATTACAGAAATCCGAAGTAAATCTCAACCGTCCGATCAGTTGAAGTGAAGTTGAGTCGTTAGATCGTCTTAAGTGAATATCAAGTGTCGGATCACCCAAAGTGGATCTAAGTTGTCAGATCCAAGGGAGACGTGGCGAAAATATGAGAAATCTGGATAAAGACCCAAATTAATCCTCGATTGTCAGATAAAGAGGACACATGTTAGTGGATCATAGCCTCCGGATAAAATCCATTGGGAAAAAGAGTGAAGTTTGAGATTTGAGATCTCAGAAGTATGAAACCCGAAGGAAATCTCGATCGTTGATCGAGAAGAGAGCCACAAGACCGTTGATCCAATTGAAAGGTCAACCACCCAAACTAAAGGTAGGGTCGTTGATTAGGAGGACAAGTTTCCACAGATTGTCAACTCAGAAGATTGAATTACGGAAGAGAGCAGGGTTTTGGGAGTTGAAATTACCGAAACCCGAAATCATGAAGGAGATCTCATCCGTTGATTTTGCAATAGGTTAGATCTGATCCTTAGGTCTGATATCGGCAGATCTGAACCACTAGTTTTCGAAGTACCTTCAATATCGGGACATCGACGGTCTTGTAGCATTGTAGGGATAGGAGTTGTACGGACGTTAAAAAGTTGAGGGCGGACCACAATTCAAACTGTGGATTTGAAAAGAGGACACGTGGAGGCCTGAGGAGGATTGGGGGCTAAAAATCATTTTGATTCAAACCACCTTTGGCCACGTTCACAATCATGTGGTCCTGTAAGGTCATCTCCCAAGGTCACATCAAGAGGGGGCTTATCCAGAAAAGGAGCTAACGCCCAGTACTCTGAGCTTTCGCATGGGAGAAAAAGGGAAGCTTGCAGGTGCCCTTAAACCTGCACCAAGAAGCTGAAAGGTTCTTTGTTTAATTATAGAATGAGACCATCAAGTTCTCAAATATTTTTTTGGCTTCAGAACTGGAGATCCTTGACCAAGAGGTCAGACCGGTTCCCCAACTTTCCAAATTAGAAACCATGAATGGAGATTCTGTCCTTTAAGAAAAGCGAAATTTTTTATGCCCCATCATGGGTGTGTTAAAAATTGGTATCAGATCATGGTTACAACACTTGGCCTTCTTGGGCTCATTGACGAGTTGCATAAGGAGGTATTGTTATCTGCATTTACTCCTTGACGAGAAGGACTATAGATTGAACCTGTGATTTTGGGAATTCTTGTTGAATTTCAACAGAAGAATTTCTTTAGCCCTTTGTCTAAGTGATAACTAATTTTACCGGAGTATGGATATGCTAATTAATATTTATAATAAGACTTGAATGTGGATAGCTAAAGGTGGCAGGGTTCTGTCAAGGGAAGCTAAAGCCCGAAGGATGGATGACCTGGTGTTCGTAACACTGCTGATAAGCATGGGAAGTTGGAACTTCAGGCACTAATGATGCTGGATTATATAATGGTTAATATCTTTGTGGGTTTAAAGGAATCCGATAGGATCAGGTAGCATCCTTGGTAGTTATAGTTACTTATTTAAATTAAAATCGGAGTATATAACTCCTCATGACCAGTGAAAAGTGAGATGGGTAAAACCCTATGGATGTTGAGGCAAGAAGGTTTTCTTGCTAGACGTTGTCGCATAAAGAGGAAAGTGACCCTGGTTGGGTATTTCCATGAGATAAGGAAACATCAATACGAGATATGGATGTGAGATTAGTCCTGTAAGTGACTGAAATATCAAATTAAAGGACACTAATGATGAAATTAAACTATCAAGCGAATGCATGAGGTAAATTGGTATTAGAGATGCACCTACTTATACACAAATGTGTATACATGATCATAAGGATGATTGGAATATCCTTGGGAAAAAGGATATAGAAGCCTGATATGTCCATGTGTGTGAATGACATGGAAAAAGTGCAAGCAACAAGCTAGCAGGATGAATACTTATCAGTGTTTAATTATGCTTGAGAGCATAGGTTTAATGCATTGTGGAGCTTCCTAATATGAAGCCTAATATTAATACCAGTTAGGTATGAATGATATTGAATGTGCAAGTGATGCACATGTATGATGTAAGCATATAGCTATAGATACAATATGGTTGCCCTAATGAGTGAAATATAAAGCAAAAAATTCTCTTGTCCAAAACAAATGAATACTATGGATGCATGGCTGACTCCATTCCGAAGAGTCATGAAAGTTATGTTCCAAATAACAACTTGAGGTAGAATGTATTCCCTTTCCTCGGGAAATGATAATATAATTAGATAAAAAGGGTAAATGAGCAAATATGCTATGATGTCATAATAAGAGGCAAATGATTATGCCTTTGAGAATCACATCAGAAGGATTGTGAACAATCCTAAGTTGACTGATATTAAAGGTAGAGATGTAGGTGGGTTGTGAAACATACCTATGACCACTACATGTAGGTTTAGGATTATGGATATAGTTAAGTACATCATGGATGTAAGTTAACAAAACCAAAATATGTATGGATACATAATTTGGGTACATGACAAAGATGCATGTTTATATTCCTTATGGGATATTTGGTAAATTGTTGAAGCTAAATCAAGGTTGAGGCCATCACAAATAGTGATGGATATGTAATAATGAAGTTGCATGCTAAAGGAGTTCCCTGTGGAGAAACTGTGTGAAGACTCTGTCAGGAAAACAAATTCACAACATTAATGACTACTGAGAATTAAGCAATGAGCCACAAGATTCTGGTCTCTCTCTCTCTCTCTCTCTGTGTGTGTGTGTGTGTGTGTGTGTGTGTGTGTGTGTGTGTGTATACCAAAATCCTGGATTACATTTTGAAAAACATCATATAAGGAACATAAGATTAATAAATGAATATTGACCATTCTAATAATTGAATGGTAATGTGCAGGATGCACAGGTTCATGATCCATTATGAACAAAAAAAAAATGCTATTAAAGCATGTTGTTGTATTCCAAAAAGGTTAGGGTGAGGCCTAACCAAAGCTGCTCAAGGAAAAGAGAATGAAGATCCCAACAGGGAGTAAGTTGCAAAAGCAGAGAAAAGATAATGAGGCCTTAGAAATAACTTAGCTGGGCTRAAAAGTCCCAGACGATGTAGAAAGAATTTGAAAAATGGGAGAGCCTCAATTCTTTTCTTGTTGTGTATTATGTTTTTCCCTGGGATGAGAAAGCTAGTACACTAATGCAAGTAAATGTTTTGACACCGTAGTGATGAGGATTGTATTACTGCAGAAACAGTTGAGAACTGTCGGTATTGCACTCATGAAAACATTAAGGATAATGTGATGAAGTGCATACAGATATGCTAGGACATGTCTGAAAATGTTTTATTAATTTAAATGCTATGGTAATTACATTTTTAATTTGCATAACGACTAATGTGTTTATGATGTATGTCATATGTAGAAATAAATAGATTGGAACTGTTGAGAAAGATAGTTGCCAATAATGAACAACCTCAATCAAAGGATGACTATGAGAAGGTTCTTGTTGAAATATTGTTGAAGGGACTTTAAAAGTCCCCATGGAGCACCACTGATGGGATAATATTAGCAGGGGTGCTAATAGCCAAAACATGTATAAAAATGTTCATGCCTATGTGGCACAAGGTATGAAGGGATTGGGTAAGAATCCCTTCTGAAGTATTTTACGGTATTAATGTTATGTATGGAACGTTGAAAGGAAATTGTATGCCTTGGATACCCAAGTAGGCTATGATTCTGGAAGGAGAACCCGAATGATGGAGGTGTGAACCTATGGTAGCAAAGACTGATTGTAATCCTTAGAAGAATTCATGAAATGATATGTCATGAATGCATGGACCAATCAAGGAACGATTGGAAACAAAAGTGCTCATAGATAGCACGTTGCATGGAATTTCTTCCAGGAAATGCATGTTTGCATAAAGGACAAACAATGGATTTCCATTGAGGAAGGAGGACCTTCCAACATCTCTACTTACATTGTATAGGTGTTAGAGAAAACCAAATTTGGGTGGACATGAGTGTTGGCACCTTGGTTATTAATGAAGGAGGAGTGCTTAAAGGCATTCATGTGAAACTTGTATTTTCATATGTACTGAATTGGAATCATGATCATCCTATAGCCGGAAGCATAGTCCTGCTGCAACAATGAATGGGAATGAATAAATCATATGGTGAAAAGCTTGGCTAAGCTCCAACGCACCATGACAAAGTACTTGTCATAAAGTGTGGGAAAATTAAAATCAATGCAAAGGTGCATTGGGTATGAATGTGGCCACGAACGTTGGCACATTCATTAAGGTCAATTGATATCTAAATTACATTCTGAAAAATTTGGTAGGCTGAAATGATGCATAGGTAAGGGATGATGTATCCTTTTTTCTTGGTATCCTTGAATAGATGAAAATGACTTGGACTATTAGTATGCTTGACTTTAAAAAGGTAATGTGCATGAAAACTAACAATTTGTTTGGCTGAGGAATGTTGAAATTGCAGGAGGAAATGGGTCTTGGATATGGAAATATTGTAAGCCCATAAGGAAGACCAATTGCCTACTGAGCCAAACTGCAAGAAATGGTATTTCCTTTTTGAGAAAGTGAATTTGATTGTTAGTATGCACAATTATGAAATTGTTTGTGATGGCGTTATAAAGGTGCAATAAAATGTATGTGCATGGAAACTAACAATTTGTTTGGATGATTGAAGTTGAAAGTGGAGGAAGCAAAGGAGTCCTGAATATGGCAGCGTTGTAAGCCATAAGGAATACCAATTTCCTATTGAGCCAAACTGCTATGGGAAGGAAAGTCCCATAATTATGAATCTGTTTCTTGTGCGAAACAAATATGGAAACAAAATGTGGAATTTGGATATCTGTGGGTCACAGATTTACAAGAAAAATTTGAATTTAAAATTTATGATGATGTCTCATGAATTTTTATATGCCTGTGATACGGGTGAGAAAGAGTATAATCCAATCGCATGAAATAAAGACTAACTCGAGAGAAGGAGAGTAATCTTCATCCCTATCTGTGATTGAGTTGGGAGAAGGAGATTAACCTTCATCCCTAACTTTAGCTGAGCTGGAAGGATGTCAAGTTGTAAAAGCATTAAAAATGGCTATTGCTGAGCCATGAGAACCCCATGGTGATCCATGACTGCCTAGAATATATTGTGTTGAGGTAACACAAGATGGAGGGATGCCTCGACAGAGAAAGTCTGAGGGACATCTTGACTGTAAGACTCGAAAGAGTCTCTGGAATTCTTTCTGTGTGAGAAAACCTTGGCAAGGCAAGATGGATCACCCAAAGGACAGTATAACAGAGAAGGGGATGCCTGAGCCTAGGCCTGGAGGGTGAGTGACTACAAGGAAGAGGAGACCTTAATATTTCTTGTAAAATATTGATCGGGATCATGCACACAATGGGTATTTCTTCCTGTACGAGAAAACCTTGGCAAGGCAAGATGGATCAGCCGAGGGACTGTATAGCAGAGAAGGGGATGCCTAAGCCCGGGCCTAAAGGGTGAGTGACCGCAAGGAAGATGAAACCATGATATTTCTTGTAAACTATTGAATTCGGATCATGCACCCAATGGGTATGTCAAGGAAAAATAATGAGCCTGGATAACCAAATAACCATGTGGATACAAATCCACAAACTACGCAGATAATTATTGTGCTAAGATTATGAGATTTTCCTAGAAAAAATTTTTATTCAATGTTTTTGCATAAGACAATGATTAACGTTCATGTTGTCCAAGAATTATTGAAAGTAGGTGACCAAGATTAAAGGTCTGAAAAAGGACCTGACTGAGGAAGAAGGATCAAGATTTTTGAAACAACTGAATGAGAAAGGCATGACAGGTGTTTTGAGAAAGAACATTGGGGACAATGTTCCTTTATGGGGGAGGGAATTGTAACACCCATGTTTCCCCCAGATTGTAATTAATCACAAAATAGGATTTACCATGCTAAGGCATGTGGACAATGTAAATGTATTATTGTTTGAGTTGCCAATAATTAACTGTGGGGGTGAAGCCTTGAAAGTACTGGCCATGATATCACTAGAGGAAAGAATGTGAAAACTATAAGGGATGGTCATTATATCAAATAACCCCAAATTCCCTTGATGAGGATAATAAACCTCCTTTGGTTCCCAAGGAGAGAAATTAGTTAATGAAGAAAGGATTGGTGGTTGAATTATGAACCACTCCCATGAATGGAAGCATGGCCAAAATTGCAGAATGTCAGCCCAAAGTACCACTAGGTATGACAGGCCAAGCTGACTGGAGTTCCCTTCTGATAGAAGGAACATGATGGTTCGAGAAACATCCTGCAAGAAAGATATACAAATGGATAAGGAGAATGCACAGATCTCTCCAGTGGATAATGGATAGAATGCCACAATCTTGATGTTGAGTGAGCATCTGATAAGCCTTGCTGAGGCCATAACAGAGAAGGAAATCTATGAAAGTTTACAGAGAATAGAACCTGAGCAAAAGCTGAAACATAGAAATATCCCTTGAGAACTAAAAGAGTTCCCTGGTGATATCATGGCTTGGCATGGGGGTGTCCAGAGTGCTAATAATGAATGCCTCTGAGCCTATGGTCGGGTGGAAGGATGAAAACCCACAGTCAGTTAGTTGGCTACCACCCTGTAATAGATAAGTAATCGCATATCTTGTGTATTTAAGTGGTACTATGAATTAAAATTGGATATCCTATGAATGTTGTAGGGATAGATATGTTTTCTTAATGATTTATGCTGTATTCCATTTTTGTGTCTGCTTGATTGTATAATTAGGCAAGTGGGAAATTATATGGATGGGATATGTTTTATACTTGTAAATGCTTGCGTCCTGTGTGGGCTTAAGCTAGAGCCATGAACTGTGAATTCGTCGGCCTTGGGAATAGTTAATTGTACGCATGTAGACCCTCCTAGTCATTCTGAGTCCCTTGGAGGACGAAATCTGTTAAATCTCGGGAGAGATAGTGAACGTATGCATAGGCTATCTGCGAGGAAAAAAGAGACTGATAACCACTTAAGTTCTAGAGTTGAGGAATGAACGTAAGGGTTGCACACAAGGATTCTTCCAAGTGTTACGTTCTAGAGAAAGAGAACAAGGCTCTTAAGTTTTTCAGAGCCAACCAAGCTTAGGAAGAATAGCGAGATTGAAGTATCGAAAGGGAAGGCTCCTTTGTTCGGATGACGAACGAAGGAGAAAATATTTGAAAAGAGCCAAGGTCCGTTGTGACCATTGGATACAGAAAGGAGTGCAAGAGTTAACCCCTTGAGTCCTCCAGACTTTGCTAGTTCAGTGAACTGTGAGTTCGTCGTAAGGGAAGTAAAAATCCCCGAAGTCCCGAAGTTAATCTCGACCATGGATCTTTGGATCCGTCAGGATCCTTCTCGACCGTCTGATCTATGAGATTCAGAGTCCACGCTTCGGGAGAGTCGTGTGTTGGAGTGACCAAAACCCCAAAGGCGAAGTTACAGAGCACTTAGGAGACACTCACAAAGTTACAGAACACTCTCTAGCTCAGTAAGGAGTGCTTGAGAGAAATTTGCCAGGAGGGCACAAATATCCCTTTGAGGAATAGAAGGGACAGAGACCTTCGAGGTTCGAGTAGTTGAAGCTCAGAAGAGATAGTGCTAAGAGGGAAAAAGAGTAGGAATGATTCCAAGTCCCGAAGCTCAGAAGAGATAAGCGCTTTTCAGAAGTGTCGATGAGGTCCAAGAGACAGACTCGTGGGAGGAAGAAAGGTTGAGGCCTTTGAATACTTAGAAAATCCTCTAAGCTAGAGGAAATTGAAATCTCAAAAGGAGGAGTGAAAACAATCGTCAGATCGATTGCGGAGAGGATCCTGGACCATTAGATCAGCATCTAGTGAACAAAGGAAGCGTAGAGGAGAGGAACAGATCCCATCTGTTGGATCTGATCACGAAGGACCAGTAACCGTTGGATCTGGAAGTAAATGCACGAGACTTAACCCTTGTGTGTGCAAGAGAGTGGACTTGTCAAAGTCCCGAAGTAAATTGGGACTGTTCATCATGAAGGAGGAAAGGTGGTGTAAGATCCACAAATTTGGAGGTTAGTGGATAAGGAGGAGGAAAAATAGTCGAAGTAAATCCTAGTCATTGATCACCAGGGAACACGCGTCAACATATCAGTAACTCCGGAGAAATCACTTCGAGATTTTTCGATTGAGAGTTGAAACTCTCGGAGCTCGTAGAGCCAGAGCCCAGAAGTAAATCTCAACCTTCGGATCGAAAGGGACACGTGGTAGAGATTCGTTGTCCTCGGGTGAAAGTAAAGTTCAAGATTTGAGGTTCTCGAGTCCCGGAGAGTTGAAATAGATCTGGATCCTCGGACCCAGATGGACACGTGATGACAACTCATAGACTTTGGAGAAACCACTTCGATAGTTTCATATTGAGATTTGAAACTATTGAAGCCCGAAGTGCCAAAGGGCCGAAGTGCCAAAGATCCAAAGAGCCCAAGAGCCCAAGAGATTTGAACCGTTAGATCCAGAGGACAGGTGGCATGAATCTATGGATTCAAAGTAAAGAACCGAAGTGAACGTCAATTGTCAGATCGTTCAAATCGATATGAACCGTCAAATCTAGAGGATAGGTGGTGTGAATCTATGGATTCCGGGTAAAGACCCAAAGTATACATCAATCGTCAGGTCGTCCGAAGTAGATCTGAACCATTAGATCTAGAGGACTGGTGACGTGAATCTGTGGATTCTGGGTGAATATCCAAAGTAAACCTCAAGCATCGGATTGCCAAAGTGAATCTGAGCCGTTAGATCAGCAGCTTCGGGAAATCCATTCGAGAGTTTCTCAGTTGAGATTTGATATTCGCGAAGACTGAAGTTCTAAAAATCCAAAGCGAATCCCAATCGTCTGATCAATTGAAGTAGACCTGAGCCATTAGATCACCCGAAGTAAATCTCAAGCGTTGGATCGCCAAGGAGAATTTGTCCATTAGATACTGTCTATTCAAGAGAAGGCAAGGATTGAGAGTTGAGAATTCCAAAGTATGAACTTCCAGAAATATGAAAGAAATCTCAACCATCTGATCAACCAAAGTGAAGTTGAGTCGTTAGATCGTCTGAAGTGAATATCAAGCGTTGGATCACCCGAAGTCTGATCAATTTTCAAATCACCATCAAGATCGCGAGATCGAAGGTCCCATAGTATTGTGGGGATAAGAGTTGCACGAACGTTAAAAAGTTGAGGGTGGGCTGCAATTCAAACCGTGGATTTGAAAATAGGACACGTGGAGGCTCGAGGAGGATTGGGCATCAAAAAGTAGTTTGATTCAAATCCCCTTTGTTTGTGTCCACAATCACGCGGTCCCGTAAGGTCATCGCTCAAGGTCACATCAAGAGGGGGCTTATCAAGAAAAGGAGCTAACGCCCAGTACTCTGAGATTTTGCAGGGGAGCGAAAGGGAAGGTCGTCGGTGCCCTTAAACCTACACCACGAAGCCGAAAGGTTCTATGTTTAATTACAGAACAAGACCATCAAGGTCTCAGAGAGTTTTTTGTCTTCAGAACCGTAGATCCTTGACCAGGAGGTCGGACTGGTTCCTCGACTTTCCAAATTAGAAACCATGAATGGAGATTTTGTCCTTTAAGAAAAGCAAAAAAATTTATGCCCCATCGTGGGTGTGTTACAAATTGGTATCAGAGCATGGTTACAACACTTGTCCTTCTTGGGCTCATGTACGAGTTGCATAAGGAGGTATTGTTATCTGCATTTACTCCTTAAGGAGAAGGACTGCAGATTGAACCTGTGCTTTTGGGAATTCTTGTTGAATTTCAATAGAAGAATTTATTTATCCCTTTGTTTAAGTGATAACTACTTTTATCGGAGTAGGGATATGCTAATTAACATTTAGTACTAGACCTCCTGGAGAAATTTTCAGAATGCAATCTTTCAGCAATTCCAAGAGAACAAAATCAATTTGTTGATGCCTTAGCTACTTCAGCAGCAGTGTTCAAAGTCCCAATTTTCCCTAAAAAAATCTACAAGGTTGAATTCAAGTACAGGCCAGCAGTATCGGACAATATGAAGCACTGACAAATCTTCAAGAACGAAAAACAGATATAAAGCTTCCTAAAAATGGAGAACGAATTTGAGAATTTAAACATTGATGATGAATACTGTGATGATGAGGTGGATGCAGCTGCTTTCACAAAGGAAGGATATTTTGACAATCAGATTACTGGTAGAGATATTGTACAGTTGAAAAGAAACATCATTCATAAAGGCCTAGTACCATTAGAGAAGCTCTTTGATAATAATGATGTGGCCAAAATCCCAAAGAATACAGTAAATGAAGGGGATGTGGAAGATTGGAATATCGGAACTCCATAGGATCCAAATATCGTTAAGTTGTCCAGGAAGCTCAGTCCTAAAGTCAAAGAGAGGTATGTAAAATTAATGAAAGAATTCCCTGATGTCTTTGCTTGGAGCTATGATGAGATGAAAGTTTATGATACCAATATAATCTAGCATGTTATCCCAATCAAAGAATATCAAAAGCCATTCAAATAGAAATTAAGAAGAATAAACCCCCTGTTGTTACCATTGATAGAGAAAGAAGTAAAGAAATTGTTTGAAGCAAAAATCATAGTGTCCCTGAGCTTTTCCAGATGGGTTGCCAACTTGGTGTCAGTTAGAAAAAAGACTGGAGAAATTATGTTGTGTGTAGACTTTAGGAATCTAAATAAGGTGTCTCTAAAGGACCATTATCCATTGCCTAAAATGGATCACATTTTACAGAAGTTAGTGGGCTCTCAAAATATGTCAATGTTATATGGTTTATCTGGGTATAATCAGATTATGGTGCACCCCGATGATCGAGAAAAGACTGCATTTACCACACCATGGGGAACATTTATGTATACCAAGATGTCGTTTGGGCTTATGAATGCAGGGGAAACATTTCAAAGGGATATGGATATAAATTTTGCTGACGAAAAGGATAAATTCATTGTTATTTACCTTTATGAAATCATTGTGTATTCTACCTCAGATGAAGAACATCTCAAACATCTCAGAAGAGCGTTTCAAAAATGTAGAAAGTTTGAGATCTCTCTGAATCCTAAAAAATCAAATTTCTCCATGGAAGAAGGAAAGTTGCTAGGTCACATCATTTCGAAAGAAGGGATAAAGGTAGACCCCAACAGAGTTGAAGGGATTTTGAAAATTGGCATACCCATAAGCAAAAAGGAGGTACAATCTTTCCTGGGAAAAGTGAACTTCCTAAGGAGATTCATCCCTAATTTGGATGAGATCATAAAACATATTACCAATATGCTAAAGAAGGGAAATGAAAACAAGTGGATCCCTGAGGCTAGAAAATCTTTTGAAGACATCAAGTAGCATTGACAAAGGCTCTTGTACTGGCTAGTCCCAATTTTGAGAAAGACTTCATACTATTATCTTTCACCTCAGAACACACAATTGCAGGTGTGCTACTCCATAAAGATGACCGGGGTTTTGAGAATCCCATAGCATACTATAGTAAGACATTAAGAGATGCCCCTTTGAAATATGACATAATGGAGAAGAAAGTGTATTCTTTAGTCAAGGCATTGAAAGAATTTAGGGTTTACATCTTACATTCACATACAACTGCTTTTGTTCCCAGTAGCTCAGTAAAAGACATCTTGACACAACCTGATCATGAAGGGAAGAGGGGAAAAGGGATTGCAGTGCTATTAGAATATAATATTGAAATCAATCCCACAAAGTTGATCAAAGGGAAAGGGATGGAAAGGTTGATGGCACAAACGAATTGTAAATTTGTTTCAGATAAATTTCACAGCAGATCTGTCAGAAGTCACAGAAGAAGAAAGGGCGACTCCACCAATATCCCATAATTTTTTTGACTCTACATGGTATGCTGATATCATCTTTGTGCTGAAGAATTTACAGACTCCTCCTGAATTTAGTAAGACAAAGGCCACATTTTTTAAATTGAATGCAACAAAATTTTGTATAGTAAATGAATTACTATATTGGAAAGATCTAGGGGGGATTTTATTGAGTTGTTTAATAGAAGTAGAAGCAGATAAAACCATAAGAGAATTCGATAAAGGTGACTGTGGAGGTCATCATTATTGGAATACAACCGTGCATAAAATTCTAAGGGCTGGATTTTATTGGCCTACCATCTTTCTCGATGTTTATAAAGAAGTCTCAAAGTGCCATGAATGTCAAATTTTTGATGGGAAAGGAAAATTTCAGGCTCTACCTTTAAAACCCATTTCAGTGGAAGCTCCTTTCAGACAATGGGGCCTTGATTTCATAGGGGAGATCCATCCACAATACTCTATCCAACACAAATGGATTCTGACAACGACCGATTATTTCACTAAGTGGATTGAGGAAGTCCCCACCAGATAGGCTACAGATGATGTCATCATTCGATTCCTAGAAGATAATATTTTGTCCAGATTCGGATGCCCGATCAAAATTATAACAGACAATGCAGCAGCTTTCAAGTCTAAGAAATTGGATAAATTATGTAGTGATTACAACATCATCCTTGGTCATTCCACATCATACTATCCTCAAGGGAATGGGTTGGCTGAGTCTTCGAATAAAAGCTTGGTCAGAATCATCAAAAGAATGTTACAAGAGAATAAAAAGGCATGGCACAAAAATCTCATCTACACACTATGGGCTGACAGAGTATCCCCAAAGAGATCCATTGCCACATCCCCTTTCCAAATCGTTTACGGCACTGAAGAAATTTTTCCTACTGTATTATGATTTCCAGTAATGAATTTGTTACAGGAGAAAGAGGCGGAAGCAGACACTAGTAGGAGAAGAAATGATGATCTCATCAGTGTACAACAAACCAGAGAAAAGGCCTTTCATAACACCTAGCTACACCAAGACAAGATCAAAGAGGCTTTCGACAAACATACCAAAGTGGATGATTTCGAACCAGGAGACTGGGTGCTAAAATGGGATACCAGAAACGAAGATAAAGGGAAACATGGCAAATTCGATAACCTATGGCTGGGTCTGTTCAAAATCGTAGCTTACCATGGGAGAAACGCTTATTTGTTACAGGAAAGTAATGGAGAACTCATTGGAGGAGGGCCTATGAATGGCAGGTTCCTCAAGAATTACATTGTTTGAAAATTCATCACCCCGCCATTCATTGTAAATAATTATTTTGTGCTTTTATTCACACATGAAAAGTTGGAATAAAGCAGCATAGTTGAAGCCTAAGGTGAAGGCCCTGAGCTATACTGGACAGATTTTAAGTTTTTTTTCGAATAAAGATCAACAGAGTCAGATCGTACTAATAGACCATAGCCCAATGGGTAGACACTTGGTCTTCAGTTCTTTACTACCTCACAAGGAGGATACTAGATAGCATCCCCAGTTGGATCCTATGTTATCATCATAACAATTTTCAGATCAGGCTCTGAGTTTCAGATATTTAGCGAAAATCCACATTGCTATGGAGGTGCGATAGTTTGTAGGATAAAGTCTTATATGGCGGCATGCACACAAATATAGCGGAGGCTCAAAAGGCATAATTTTTTGGATCGTCGATCTAAAAGTAGCCCAGATAGTGTGAAAGATAATTTCTCAAAGGCCAGCCAGGAAAACCACTATGGTTTTGTTGATGGATGCGTGGCGCCTCTAGAGCTACATCGGGGTGAAAAGAAGTTTTCCTAAGACCACTTTCTCCAATCTCCGATATTGAAAGTTGTTGGGACATGATGGACTGTATATCTTAGAGTGATTCATATCAACGACTGAAACTCGTATCGGTGATTCAAGTAGTCCAAGGATTAATCGTTTGAAGGCGGGCCAGGGAAAACCACTATGGTTTTTTTCGTGGACGTGTAGCGCCTCTAGAGGTACATCGGGGCGAAAAGAAGTTTTCATAAGACCTCTTTCTCTAATCCCCGATGTCAGTATGTGCATATAAAAGTAGGACCCCCGACAATATTTTATGATACTTTGTAGCATTCAAACTTTCAAAATTTGGCGCAAACCATCAGTTCGAAACTCAAGCTCAAAGTTGGACCAGATTCGTGTTTTCTTCGCCGCTTAACAGATATTTTTCACAATGGTCGATAATCCTGTCATTTTATCCGTGAATGAAAAAGACATCACCTCTAGAGAAGAATCCCTAATTGGCAGGGACTCAGATGTTTTCAACACAGAGATAACAGTCTCCCTCGTTTCTGTATCTAGATTGAATTTGTTAGACAATGTTGGGAAGCAGATCCCTTTCCTTGGAACAACTCAAGCCTCCATTATCCCTTATGTCATAGAAGTAGTCTTCCCTTTCCTTGAGTTCGTAAGATGGTGTGCCGAGCAATATTCATAGGAAGAAAGAGTAATTTTGAATAAATTAGGGTCAGAGGTTTTATGTGAAATAGACAGCCTATCACTCTGACATACCCTCAGTGTATCAGAGTCCTCCTCCATAGAATCAGAGCCCTTCGATGAAGAGAATATGATCATAGTTTACAGAGAATGCCCTCCAGAAGTAAAAACCTTGTTTCTACAAACCATTGTCAAACCTGAACACCACTCAGAAAGTCTTTCGTTACCTGTCAGTGTGAGCATTATGATCATTGAGGTCAAGTGGGCTTGTTCCCTGCTTAACCAAATTTTAAGGTTAGATAACGACAAGTTCGTAGTAGAAGTCATGTTAGGTTTCTTGTTAACCTTTTTTGTGTCAAAGTCTCATAATTCGGTCTATATTAGTTTTGAAAGATTCATCATTGATAATATGCATCGAGAGCTAGCAAACTTCAGTTCATTGAGACACTTTAGATACTATATGCACTTGTTGAGGATGTTCCTAGAATCGAACAAGACCGAATTCCCTGAAACCACTTTCATCTCAATTGAATGTAAAAGTATCACTATGCTTATCTTCATCAATAATATCATGTCCAAGGTGTATAGTCTTATCTTCGGCTCAGACTTGCCTAGGGTTCTAGAAGAAATGAAAAGTTTTTTACAACCAAATCCAGAGAGCAGAGTAGGAGATTAGATGGTGTACATACAATCTATTGTGATATGGGTGTATGGCTATCAAGAAGGACCTTATCTTTTACCAGTATTTTTGACTCCCGAAATTTTCTCCTTAGAGTTCATCAGACAAAGGATCATTTCAGAAACAAAGAACTTTATGAAAGCACACAAGGCATCTAAACTAAAATCCCCTTTCATAGTTGGACCCTTTGTGGTAAAAAAAAAATCTTGTTTACCTCAGATCCAAGCCAAATTCAATGAATTCAGGTTTACACAATTGCAAGGAAGGAAATATGACCCACATAAGATCATATCAAAGAGAAGGTTGATGAGAAAATTGGGCCCCTATGAGCACGAGCATGTTGACGGATTTGACAAACTGGTTAATCTAGAAAGATGTAAAGATATGGAGGTCACTTTGCAGCATAATCGGATAAAACCAGCATAATCTTCCCCTCAGCAGATCCAGACATAGAAAGCTTCTCCAAGATTGATTGTTAAAGCCCCAAAGTTGAGTGGTTATAATAAGAGGAACAGTTCAGAGGCCCCGGGTGCCGATAGTCAGCAAGATATTCCCAAGAAAATGAAAATTACACCACCCTCTCAAGTGGTTGACCTGGAAGAAGAAGAACCTAAAGAAAAAACGAGAATGGAGATGGTGGAAGGTGAAATCAAGACCAAAGAAGCTGGTACAGGAAGCAGGCCCCAAACTGAAAGCAGCACAAGGGTTTTTCGCAGCAAGAAGCACATATTTAGCAAGATATCTGGGGTAGTATATCAATCCAAAGAAGATTTGATGAAACGGTATGTTGTAAAAGGAAGTATGACCAACAGTGAGATAAGAGACATGTTTCTCGAAGTAGAGAAGCTCTCCCAGCAAAATACGTCCTTGTTCCGAGTGATAAAAGTATAAAGAAAGACGTTTAATATAGCAATAGCAGATGATGATAAAGTGTCCAAAATCAAGATGCATTATGAGAATATTGGTGCCCCAGATAAAGTAAAGTTTCATAGAAATTCCAGTGACATGTTGTACTCAGACTATCTAAGATTAAGTCTGAAAGTTTCAAGATTGACAACACATGCACTCAAACTAGATGGACAATTGAAATAAGAGAAAGCATCCAGCAAAGTCTGGCAAACACAGGTTAAAATATTGGAATCTGAAGGCCCTCAAGGAGTAAAGGCTTCCTTAGAAGAGAAAGACAAGATAATCCATGGTCTAAAGAAGAAGCTAAATATGTCCCCTATTGAACATCCACAGGTAGCAGAGCTGGCTGACTTTAAGCAAGAGAAAGAAACATTCAAACAAGAAGCGCTAAACTACAAATCTAAAGTGTTGTCGCTGGAAAAGGAGAAAGAGAATTGGTTATAGGGGCAAGTAGAAACATCAGATATGGCTGTCATTGTACCTGCTAATGCAGAAGATGGATCGAGCATTGATGGATTGGTCCAAGCCATGTCCCAAGTGAGTCTACAGACAGGGGAAATCAAAAACCTTAAGGAAGCCTTGGAAAATTTGAAACAAGAGATGAAAACAAAATATGAAAGGATGGCTCCAATCTAAAGGGAGAATCAATATTTTCAAGAGAGATTAAGCAAGCTGAGGACAAGGTTAAAAGGTAAAAAATTGTTGCAAGGAGATAAACATGTGATATGGGATGCTATTGTTGTAGAGTCTTCTAAGTTCAAAGTTTATCTGAATTTTATAAATGACAAAGACAATGTGGCTAGCACAACCCGAAGCAGGTGTATTGTTGTTAATGAAACATTAGCCAAGAAACCTTCAGAATGGGCCCATAACGCTATTGATTTGCTGAAGTTTATGCCCACTGCTGATCTTCAGACTATTGGGGTAAAGGACAAAACTGATTTGATCATCTGGACCAAGAGACTCATCTCCAAGCACAAATTTCTTAAATTGGTCCAGAACAAAGCTATGAAAATGTAGCACAGTATACAGGAGTTTAAAGACACTTTTGAACAATTGTTTGTCAAGGGCCTCCCACCATTTTGGGATGGCAAAGGTTCATTATATAATAAAGAAGACTACAATTCTCTTCTCATCCAGTGTAGGATGGACCATTCCAAATTCGAAGCTATGGAGGAAAGTCTGAAAGGCCCAATTCTGGTAGAGTATTTTGCCACAGACTTTGAAATTTTGAATCAATTTAAAATAGTGAAGATTGGCTTGTCGATTATGTCCTACACCACATGCATTGACCTAGATATTCTGATTAAGGACATGATGGACTACGAGATTCCTTCTGACTCACAATGGAAGGAAATCGTGCGGTTAGACAAGAGGAAATGCAGTTTTCCCGGGACCAGTAAGTGACCTCCAGGTGTCACCAATCTAGTGAGTTCAACAAAAGATCAGGACAAGCTAGATGGCGTAAAGGAAGCTGAGTAGTCAAAGAAATTCGTTTTAGTTTTGAAACGTCTTTTGAGTAATCATTGTAAATCGGTTCATATACCGAGACTGTCAGTTGAAATTACTATTATTAGTTTTAGAAGATGAAACGTTTCGGTTTCAACATTTGTAATCGAATTGTATAAATGTTGGGGCATTTGATTGAATTAATGTTGGCATAAGTGAAACATCACCCTTTTGGTTGTTTCGAACTCTACTGTAATTTTTTGAATCTGAATTGAATATATATCCAGAAGCTTTTGAAGTCTCTATGAAAAGATTCTAACGGTGGTGATATGAGCTTTGTCTTATTTCATCATATGTATTTCCTGTGATCTGTTATTCCATTTACACTTTCTTCTGTTTAAATTGGATAGTTAAAGGCCCAGAATTCATCTTGTGATGCTCTTGGCTTAAGCAATTTAAATTGTGTTTATTTCTTCTTAACAAATTCAGAATTTATTTCAGTAATGCTCTGATGCAGTTATTTGTTTTCTTTATCTTCCTACACTCTATTTAAATTCAAGAACAAATCAAACTCATTGCCTAGTTTAGCCTTTATCCTTTGGAGAGTTCTATTGTTTGGTCATTTTTTTCATTCACTTTCAGAATTTTGACTCCATAGCCCTGAGTGTTTCTCCCCTTCCTTTCTAGCAACTTTATTAAAAAAAAACCAGAACAAACCAAAATATAGCCACCAATTTCCAAAGAAATATCAAGTGACACGAGAGATCCCTCTCTAAGTTGAGCAGGCTAGTGCTTCAGCACTAAAGTAGGTTGAAACAGTTACCTCTTTCATTTATCTATCAGCCAGACAAAAATTACAGAGTGCTAACAAGTACATCATGGATGTAAGTTAAAAAAAATAGAATATGTATGGATACATAATTTGGGTACATGACAAAGATGCATGTTTATATTCCTTATGGGATATTTGGTAAACTGTTGAAGCTAAATCAAGGTTTAGGCCATCACAAATAGTGATGGATATGCAATAAGGAGGTTGCATGCTGAAGGAGTTCCCTGTGAAGGAACTGTGTGAAGACTCCATCGGGAAAACAAAGTCACAACCTTAATGACTGCTGAGAATTAAGCAGTGAGCCAAAATATTATATATATATATATATATATATATATATATATATATATATATATATATATATATATANTACCAAAATCCTAGATTACATTTTGAAAAACATCATATAAGAAACATAAGATTAATAAATGAATATCGACCATTCCGATAACCGAATGGTAATGTGCAAGATGCACAGGTTCATGATCCATTATGAACATTTTTTTTTTATATTAAAGCATGTTGTTGTATTCCAAAAAAGTTAGGGTGAGGCCTAACCAAGGCTACTCAAGGAAAAGAGCAGGAAGATCCCAAGAGGGAGTAAGTTGCCAAATCATAGAAAAGACAATGAGGCCTTAGAAATAATTCAACTGGGCTAAAAAGTCCCATGCAATGTAGAAAGAATTTGAAAACGAGGAGAGCCTCAATTCTTTTCGTGTTGTGTATTATGTTTTTCCCTGGGATGATAAATCTAGTATGCTAATGAAAGTAAATGTTTTGACACCGTAGTGATGAGGATTGTATTACTATAGAAACAATTGAGAATTGTCGATATTGCACTCGTGAAAACATTAAGGATAATGTGATAAAGTGCATACAGATATTCTAAGACATGTCTGAAAATGTTTTATTAATTTAAATGCTATGGTACTTACATTTTTAATTTACACAACGACTAATGTGTTTATGATGTATGTCATGTGTAGAAATAAATAGATTGGAACTGTTGAGAAAGATAGTTGCCAATAATGAACAACCTCAATCAGAGGATGACTATGAGAAGGTCATTTTTGAAAGATTGTTGAAGGGACTTTAAAAGTCCCCATGGAGCACCATTGATGGGATAATATTAGAGGGGGTGATAACAACCAAAACAGGTATAAAAATGTTCATGCCTATGTGGCACAAGGTATGAAGGGATTGGGTAAGAATCCCTTCTAAAGTGTTTTACAGTCTTAATGTTATGTATGGAATGTTGAAAGGCAGTTGTATGCCTTGGATACCCAAGTAGGGTATGATTCAGAAAGGAGAACCTGAATGATGGAGGTGTGAATCTTTGGTAGTAAAGACTGATTGTAATCCTCGGAAGAATTCATGAACTGATATGTCATGAATACATGGACCAATCAAGGAATGATTGGAAACAAAAGTGCTCATAGATAACATGTTGCATTGAATTGCTTCCAGGAAATGCATGTTTGCACAAAGGACCGACAATGGATTTACATTGAGGAAGGAGGACCTTCCAACATATCTACTTACATTGTATAGGTGTTAGAGAAAACCAAATTTGGGTGGCCATGAGTGTTGGCACCCTGGTTATTAATGAAGGAGGAATTCTTAAAGGCATTCTTGTGAAACTTGTATTTTCATATGTACTGAATTGGAATCATGATCATCCTGTAGCCAGAAGCATAGTCCTGCTACAACAATGAATGGGAATGAATAAATCATATGGTGAAAATCTTGGCTAAGCTCCAATGCACCATGACAAAGTACTTGTCGTAAAGTGTGGGAAAATTAAAATCAATGCAAAGGTTCATTTGGTATGAATGTGGCCACGAATGTTGGCACATTCATTAAGGTCAATTAATATATGAATTACATTCTGAAAAAATTGGTAGGATGAAATGATGCATAGGTAAGGGATGATGTATCCTTTTTGCTTGGTATCCTTGAATAGATGAAAATGACTTGGACTGTTAGTATGCTTGATTTTGAAAAGGTAATGTGCAAGAAAACTAACAATTTGTTTGGTTGACGAACGTTTAAATTGTAGGAGGAAATCGGTGTTGGATATGGAAGTATTATAAGCCCATAAGGAAGACCAATTTCCTACTGAGCCAAACTGCAAGGAATGGTATTTCCTTTTTGAGAAAGTGAATTTGATTGTTAGTATGCACAATTCTGAAATTTTTTGTGATGACGTTATAAAGGTGCAATAAAATGTGTGTGCATGGAAACTAACAATTTGTTTGGTTGATTGAAGTTGAAAGTGGAGGAAGCAAAGGAGTCATGAATATGGCAGCGTTGTAATCCATAAGGAAGACCAATTGCCTGCTAAGCCAAACCGCTATTTGAAGGAAAGTCCCATAATTATGAATCTGTTTCTTGTGCGAAACAAATATGGAAACAAAATGTGGAATTTGGATATCTGTGGGTCACAGATTTACGAGAAAATTTTGAATTTAAAATTTATGATGATGTCTCGTGAATTTTTATATGTTTGTGATACGGGTGAGAAAGAGTATAATCCGTTCACATGAAATAAATATTGACGTGGGAGAAGGAGAGTAACCTTTGTCCCTATATATGATTGAGTCGGGAGAAGGAGAGTTACCTTCATCCCTAACTTTAGCTGAGTCGGAAGGCTGTCAAGCTGTAAAAGCATGAAAAATGGCTACTGGTGAGCCATGAGAACCCCGTGGTAAGCCATGACCGCCTAGAATATATTTTTTTTAGGGAACACAAGCCATAGGAATGGCTCGACAGAGAAATTCTGAGGGACATCTTGACTATAAGACTCGACAGAGTCTCTGAAATTATTTCTATGCAAGAAAACCTTGGCAAGGAAAGATGGATCACCTAAAGGACTGTATTGTAGATAAAGGGATGCCTGAGCTTGGGCCTAGAGGGTGAGTGACCGCAAGGAAGAGGATACCTTAATATTTCTTGTAAAATATTGATCAGGATCATGCACACGATTGGTATTTATTCCTGTGCGAGAAAACCCTGGCAAGGCAAGATGGATCACCCGAGGGACTGTATAGCAGAGAAGGGGATGCCTGAGTCTGGGCCTGGAGGGTGAGTGACCGCAAGGAAGATGAAACCATGATAGTTCTTGTAAACTATTGAATTGGTATCATGCACCCAATGGGTATGTCAAGGAAAAACAATGAGCCTGAATAACAAAACAACCATGTGGATACAAATCCACAAACTGTGTAGATAATTATTGTGTTAAGATTATGAAATTTTCCTAGAATTTTTTTTAATTCAATGTTTTTGCATAATAATATGATTAACGTGCTTTTTGTCTAAGAATTATTGAAAGAAGGTGACCAAGATTAAAGGTCTGAAAAAGGACCTGACTGAGGAAGAAGGATCAATATTTTTGAAATAGCTGAATGAGAAAGGCATGACAGGTGTTTTGAGAAAGAACACTGAGGACAGTGTTCCTTTAAGGGGGAGGGAATTGTAACACCCCTGTTTCCCCCAGCTTGTAATTAATCATAAAATAAGATTTACCATGCTAAGGGATGTGCACAGTGTAAATGTATTATCGTTTGAGTTGCCAATAACTGACTATGGGGTTGAAGCCTTGAAAGTACTAGCCATGATATCACTAGAGGAAAGAATGTGAAAACTATAAGGGAGGGTCATTATATCAAATAACCCCAAATTCCCTTGATGAGGATAATAAACCTCCTTCGGATCCCAAGGAGAGAAATCAGTTAATGAATAAAGGACCAGTGGTTGAATTATCAACCAATCCCATGAATGGAAGCATGGCCAAAACTACAGAATGTCAGCTCGAAGTAACACTGGGTATGACATGCCAAGATGATCGGAGTTCCCTTCTGACAGAAGGAATAGGATGAGTCGAGAACCATCCTGGAAGAAAGATATACAAATGGATAAGGAGAATGCACAGAGCTCTCCAGTGGATAATGGATAGAAGGCCGTGAGCTTGATGCTGAGTGAGCATATGACAAACCTCACCGAGGCCATAACAGAGAAGGAAATCTCTGAAAGTTTATAGAGAACAGAACCCAAGCAGAAGTTGAAACAAAGAAAGAGCCCTTTAGAACTGCAAGAGTTCCCTGGTGACATCATGGCTTGGCACAGGGATGGACAGAGTGCTAAGAATGAATTCCTCTGAGCCTATGGTCGGGTGTAAAGACGAACACCCACAGTAAGTTAGTTGGCTACCACCTGTAATAGATATGTAATCGCATATCTTGTGTATTTAAGTGGTACTATGAATTAAAATTGGATATCCTATGAATGTTGCAGGATAGATATTTTAGATTAATGATTTATATTGTATCCCATTTTTGTGTTTGCTTGATTGTATAATTAGGCAAGTAGGAAATTATATGGATAGGATATGTTTTATACTCGTAAATGCTTGCACCCTATGGGGGCTTAAGCTAGAGCCACGAACTATGAATTCGTCAACCTTGGGCATAGTTTCATGTACGCGTGTCGACCCTCCTAGTCGTTCTGAGTCCCTTGGAGGATGGAGTCTTTTAAATATTGGAAGAGATAGTGAACGTATACACAGGATCTCTGTGAGGAAAACAGAGACCGAGAACCACTTAAGTTCTAGAATTGAGGAATGAACGTAAGGGGTGCGCGAAAGGATTCTTCCAAGTGTTACATTCTAGAGAAAGAGCGCAAGGCTCTTAAGCCTTTCAAATCCAACCAAGCTCAGGAAGAATAACGAGATTGAAGTATCGAAAGGGAAGGCTCCTTTGTTAGGATGACGAACGAATGAGAAATTATTCAGAAAGAGCCAAGGTCCACTGTGACCGTTGGATACGGAAATGAGTGCAGGATTTAACCCCTTGAGTCCTCCAGACTTCGCGAGTTCGACGAACTATGAGTTCATCGTAAAGGAAGTAAAAATCCCTGAAGTCTCGAAGTTAATCTGGACCGTGGATCTCTGGATCCGTCGGGATCCTTCTCGACCGTCCAATCTATGAGATTCAGAGTCTGTGCTTCAGGAGAGTCATGATGGGTGTTATATATACACTAAAAACACAGTAAAAACCCTCAATTAAATTCTCAACCCGGGGTAAGTAAACTTAGAGTTGTAGAAAAATATATGCCAAAGCTAGAAGGGTTGGTAGGAGTATAGTCTAACTAAGGAAGGAAGCTATCTAAGGCTAATATACTCAATAAAAACCTATCTAACGAGAAAACCCTACTAAGCAATTTGAAACTAGGTAACCTAAGTAATTTTGGGACAAGGATCGATGGATAGTTCCTATGAAAGCAAGTAAAACCCTATGTAAAGAAAACTAGTTCAACAATAAGAAATAAGCAACTATCTAAGCATATCAATAAGCAAATGACAAAAGAAAACTATTTTAACTTGCCAACCTCCATTCAATGAGCAACTACCCTATGAAAACAAATAAATAAACAAGTAAGCAAAGACACCTATCTAACCTATTAAAGCAAATAGACAAGCAAGAAAACACACCTAACTAACCTACTAAAGAAAAATACAAGTAAGCAAAGACACCTAACTAACCTACTAAAGCAAAAGACGACTATATAACCTACTAAAGCAAATAGAGAAGTAAGCAAAGGCAACTAACTACTGCAAGTAATCAAAGTAAAACTTCTCATTGAACAATTATCTAGCCTAAGAGGCAAGTGGACTAAATGCTTAATGCAAAACTATTTCTAATGCATGAAAGGAAATATAAGAGGCAAATGGACTAAATGCTCAATGCAAAACTATTTCTAATGTATGAAAGGAAATCTATTTTATCGAAATCAAGAAGAACTACCAACTAATGCTTAATCTATGATAAGAAAACTACTATCTAATCTATCAAAGCAAATTCTATCTATCCTATAGCAGAAATAAAACTTTATTCTATTCTATGAAAGCAAGAAACTATATCTATGAAAGTAGGAAAACTATCTCTTCTAATCTACGAAAGTAAGAAACTGTCTTTAATCTACGAAAACAGGAAAACTATCTTTTAACTTATGACAATTCAAATATAATGTTGGTGGTTGTGTGAATGTCTTCGGTGTCGGATGATATCTCGATGGCACTTGACAACAAAGGACAATTCCAGTGGTATGAGCTCGACACTAATCTCAATGGAAAAGTGAAAGGTATGGATTAAACAATCCAATGAGAGTTTAGCCATGACAAAACAATGTTAAATACCCTGCATATTCATATATGAACCATCAACAACATAACAAGATCATCATTATACTTCTATACTACATAAGCAAAATTCATACTTAAGCTCAACTATTAACTAAGAATTATAATTGCCATTTAACTCTAGGAAAGAAATTACATAAATGAAACTATGTTATGTCTATCCTAACAATTCAAACTGCAATAAAGAAATGCTTAAGAACAGAAATTTAAAACATGACATTAAAAAGTAAACTAACGACTACATTCATAAAAAATTAATTAAACAAGATCTATATAAAAATGAGATAAGCAAGCTATAATTAAAAATTGAAATTAACTCTATCCATCCATCAAATCCATATCAAAGAAAACCCAAATTAAAACTCTGTTCTATTCTAATTAAAACTTTGTTTTAATCTTGACTATAAAATCATAAAAGAAATCATAATCTAATATCTAATTACACATGGGGTTAGTCTAGGGGTCTGCAGATCCGTTCCTAACTACAAGATTAATGCATGCTAACACAATTCATCATACTAACCTACAAAAGAGAGTCAAAACAATTAAATTATAACAACAAACTAATTAACGTAATAAAAATGCATGTACAGGAAATAAAGAGAGAGAACTAGACTATAAAAATGAATAAATAAACTAAAGAAGAGTTACCAGACTGCTAGTGGGCCTCCCAACAAGTCGTGGTCACTCTCTAAAATCACACCACAAGCTCAGCAAGATGAATTCACCATTAAAACGCAGAAACACAATTTTATATAATTCTAGCAATTGAAAAATACAAAAACAAAGGCAAAATCGTTTTTGGCTCTAACACACGACTTTTTCTACTACTTAACAATGATCTAACCACCATGGTGGTATTTATAATGTTTATAGACTAAGTGGTCAATCACAGGAGGTTCGAACCACTTCTAAAATTGGCAAATTTCATTAATGGTGCCCTAACTGCCGAAACAGAGCGAGCCAATAATCACTCACCATAACAACCCAAAATCGAGTTGTCAAGAGTTCAGTAGCTGGAGGGGATAAGGATGAACAAAATCCACATTCTCGATTCAACCAACACTGACCGCCAATACCATAACTGCCAAGTCGCCCTCTGTTTTTGTGCAATACACAGTGCATGAAGGAGTGATGGATCAGGTACCGGAATGAGTGCTGGAATGAGTGTCAGACTGAGTGCCGAAAGCATAAACGTAGTGCATTTTCTCCCCGTAACATCAGAAAACATGAATCGAATCATTGGAAGAGTGAAAACATGATAAATTATGCTCGATACAATCATTAAACATGAATCATACGTACCTTATGTCGATCATACCGTTTTATCATAAAATTCTTCAAAAAGCTCCTTCAAAAGATCAAAAACACATATGTACATGTGGAAAAAGTGCATAATAACCATCATAAAATTGATCATATCTCGGGCCCAACATTACCCCCACACCTAATATTTTGCAGGTCCCACTGCAAACAAAAAGAAATTGCCCTTTATGACTAAACTTGCGAAGGAGGGGGTGGATTAGCTTTAGAAGCTTCTCCCTCTTGCCCGAGGGATCTTGAATTAGGATTTTCGTGGTGTTTCAATTGCATCCAGAGAATATTATTGGTCACAATTAATATCATCAACCTAATGTTGTAGAGAATTCATCTTGTCTTGTAGGACAACGTTATCATGGCGTAAATGAAAACCAATGGTTCATGCTCTCTAAGTTTAAACTAGAGGTTTTGGAGTTTTTGGAGGCTACTAATGACATGTGAGGAAGCCTTGAGATGTATATTATACTCTCTATCCTTTAAACCATGCAAAACAACAATTTTATCTCTACAAAATTAGTTCCAAAAGTGACTTCCCATAAGCGCAACAATTTTGGCTTGGCAAACTTGTGAAAAGTAGGTATCAACGTGACAATTGTAACTACAAGACAACAAAATCTGTGTAAAAAATGAGAGAGGTTTTTGTTTCTGAATATGTCCTTGACAAAAACCTCTCTTTTTTTTTCAAAAGTTCACTTTCAGTTGTTAGAAAAACATGCCAAGAAAACATGACTAAAATAGGAAAAACAGTGTTTTATTTCCTGAAAATCTAGGCCGCTAAGAGAATTGAATATATCCAAAACCATAACGTATAGTTAGAAATGGAGAGAGGTTATTGTTTTTTAATATATCCTTGATAAACTCATCTCTTTGTTTTCAAAAATTCCTTCCCTGTCGTTGGGAAAACACAAAAAGAAAATATGACTAAAACAGGAAAAAAAACATAGTGTATTATTTTCTGAAAGCATAGGCCTCTAAGATGATAGAATATATCCAAAAACATAAAGTATATTCAAAACCTGAGAGAGGTTATTGTGTTTTGGTATGTTATGAACAAAAACCTCCTCCAGGTTTCAAAATTACTTTCCCATTTGCTCATAATCCCAGCTTCAAGTTGGTTACTAAAAACTTGCAGAAGCACAGTGTGCTCTTAGCAAAAGCACAACGTGGTCTTTGATAGGAATTTTGTAGGCCTTCCCAGAGGATTTTTCGGCTGAAAGTGGTATGGGTGGAAATTTTATGATGTCTTCTACACAATGGAACCATCAATCACTGCAAATTCCTTCTCCAAACCTATGAAAAACTGACTTCAAGTCAAGTTGTCCAAATGTGCAGAAACCCTCCTATGGTGACTATATTTGGGGGATTTATCTCAAACAATAACACCTGTGCATAAAATGAAGGAGGTTTTTTTTTCTTTGTCTATTATTGAAAAAAACCTCTTTCTCTTTTTTCAAATTCATCTTCCGTAATTCATAAACCAATTTTTAAGTAGAACTTTGACCAAGACAATCATTTGAAAATTTATGACAAGGAATGATGACATGACCATGATGAAAATTTATGACCTTGGATGAGTGGAGGGAGTAGTAATGACACCTAGACACTCCAATGACAATTTTACAACCAAGATATGTCAAATTTTATTTGACAGTTTTATTTTGAAAATATAACAATTTGACCTAATAATCCTATCAATCACATGAAAGAGTAAATTTGATCACTGGTGACTGACAGAACTGACAGATACTAACAAAAGGCTTGGTTTGTACTGGTAGGCAGGAGAATTGTTATTTCTTGTCATCAATATGTAACAATTCAAACAATTGATCCTCTTTTCATAAGCTTGGAATACAGATGACAGTAAGTATTTAGCAGGTGTAATCGCTCTGTATTTGTCACAAAGAGTAGTTAAGTATAAGTAGTCTTCTATAGCATAAACATAAAAATTCACAGGAGCTTATAAAACACACAATGTTGTCAGCAGTATATAATTTATCATACCAATACAAACAACTACTGATAGAATATCCCAAGACTTTGTAAAAAGACAGTATGACAGAATTTTGACAAAAATCCTACTTCCTCTTCTCATGGGTTTGCTATACAAATGGGAAATGCTTAGAATTTTTAGCTCAGGAAACTCCCCCCAGACCGAAGATATGGCATGTCCTTGTGCCATGAATTAGAAATAGGCTTATTGGTCTTTACTGTTTTTAGAGGGGGGTTAGCAATAAGCTTCTTGGTCTTTTTGCTCGATGAGGCTACAGGGGTATCAACACGTTTCTTGGACTTTTGGTCCGGTAAAGGAATAGCTTGAGCATAAGGGTTTGGGTGGAGTAACATTCCCTATATCAAGAGTCTTCTTTCTAGTCTTGATTGTAAGATGAGGGTTTGCAAATTGCTAAATGAACTCATCCCACGCTTTCTCCTGTTTTTCAAACTCGGCTAAGACAAGTAGTTTAATAAGGTCATGGCGAAATAGGTTGTTATGGGGATTGGTTACATCCTTCCTCACTTGGGAAGACATCTTCTCAAGATTATTTAAGAAGTAAAAGGGAAAGTTACAATGGCTTATTGAACTGAAAGTGAGCTAATAATCAAGATTGACAGGCTTTAAAGAAGAAATATCTACCTTCACATGTAATCAATATGATGATGGCTATGAGAGGGTTGATTAGCTCCTCTTTTATCCACTCCTTGGAGTATCCCTTAGCTCCATAGATGTTCTGAAATTCAATTTTGAAAACCCTGTTATAGCTTTCTCTTGGCAATTGGTGGTGTTTAAATCAACGGTCTCCAACTCTTGGGATCTTTGTGGTTGATGCAATTGATTCCTCAAAGGCCATGAACATAGTGAATAGGATTTGAGGTAGGCTAAGAGTGTTCCATTGTTGTTGATTTTTCCACCATGCTCACTCAATCCACTTGCATAGAACATGTAATGTCAAACCTACAATGAACAGCCTGTAACAAAAATGTAATGTCAAACCTACAATGAATAGCCTGTAACAAAAATAAACCAACAGAGTGGTCTGTTAAGGACATATACAACAATTTATAGCACACAAGAGTTTATCACTTCAAGATAAAATGACTGCTGATGTAATAACCTATATCATGAAAATAATACAAAAATTTTACAAATATTTACTTCTTTAGGCAATGATCATTTGTCAACTCATGAACCCTTCCCCCACACCTAAGTATTGTGACACATCACAATCAAAAGTATAGGAAACCAGTCAGTATCCCCCAATAGCTGAAGATTTATAGTATGTCAAGTGTAAAGATAAAATTTCACAGATTGGTCTGACGAGACGGTTAGAATATGGCCCCACCTATAGGATAATATATCCTATATATAGATAAGAAGAGATAAGAAAGATAGTTTCAAGATAGTCTTAGAGTTATTTCCCAATGATAAGTGTATGAGATTCATTAACGTTAGCTTAACCACACATATTTCATGTCATGTTTGTCTACAAGTAATGTTGTACATTAGGACAAGTTTAAATTTATTATTTATTTTTGGCAGATTACCATCCTCGCTAGGTAGAATGCCCCGATGCTAGCAAGCCTGTTCAGTACTCCAACGGGTTTACGTAGTCATACCACAGACTGGTACCCATTGCCAGAAGACCTGTTTAGTATCCCGACGGGTTAGCCTCTTAAACCCTTAGAGACTGGCTCTCCATCCTTTAAGATTTTAGTATAAGATTGCTTATGCAAGAAGATGGGGGAACAACTCTGAAAACAACTTTTTCTTTCTATTTTTTTTTTCAATTGGGATAGTATTTATGTTAGAGGATGAATTTCCGTTATATTAATTAGTGATTGTCCCAATGTAAGGGGTACTTAAGAGGGCATGGCCTATCTAAATATATGATATAATCAAGCTATTTAGTGTGTAGTGGATGGTATCATTGAGAAAGGACAGAAAGGTATCTCTAGGCTCAACTTACTTTCTTCCTTTGTAGTTATTGTGATGTTTCCATGACTAACCGCTAATTAGACCTCCTTGTTACTCTTTTATAAAGACACTTGACTCACTTACTTGAGTTTCTTGGAAAAACTGTACGAAAGACCTCTAAGCTTGATGGTTACGGTGTCACTTCCTTATATAGTGGTGAAGGTTCAAGAACAACTTCTATTTAAGATGCCTTGAGAAAAAGAAGATGAAATTCTTTGCAAAAACATGCCTAATTACAACAAGTCATTATTCATTTGATGCTTAGAAGACAACAAGTTTCAAGTATAGAAATGTTTCGAAGACAAATCCTTCTTTTATATTTCCTTGAAACTGTCTACTCTTGGTGAAATAAATACCTACAGAAGTCTCTAGAAAAAAACACACTCTAAAATATCAAAGACTAATGAGATCAAGTCATTGGAACATGTATCTCATAGTTATTTTATTAAAAGAAAATGTAAAATGAGGTTGCATTAGACTCTAAGCTAAACTAACAACATGCAGCTTTTATTTACTATCCTACCCTACCTAAAAAGAAAGGGAAAATATTTATTCAAGTGTAAGAACTCTTCCAATGTAACCATGTGCGGAGCAAGATAAGAAACATACTCATATCCATGTATGAAAAAGTTACCACAATGATTACCTGGATATGAAGAACCAACCAACCTACTTGTTTGGGCATCAAAAGGTGTTGAAGAATAGAATAGTATCGTGGCCTGATGACCTCTTGAAACCAAATTTCAATGTAATCTTGATGTTCATCAACATTAATTTCTATGCTCTCCTTCATCATGTTGTGCAGATCCTTTTCTTCTGGATGTTTGAATTTTGAAGTACATAAAGGATCTGCTGAGATGGATGTTGAGAACTCATCAATCTTAGGTCTTAATGATTTCTCTCCACTAGATGTAGTACATAATTTTTCATCTTCCTTCGCATTTTGGCAAGGAAAGTCATTTTTTATCTCATAGGACCTTGATTCTTCTAATATTTTCGAAGAGGTAGACAAGTTCTTGGCTATTGTCAATATGTGTTCTTCCTGAAAAGAAGAAATCCTGATTGTTGCTAGGATTTGAGAAAGTTCCCTCAGGCTAATGGTTTCTTATGAATTCATCTTTCCATTTCATAAACTTGGTTCACACAAAGATGATGTCCACAAAGTTAGGATCTCCTGATGGTGGTAAGAAAAAAAAGGTTGTATTGTTTGGTTCTATAGAAGGCTCAAGTGTTCTTGCCTCCTATCCCATTATTATTGATGCTTCAATTTTCTGTTTTATAGTGCTCCCTTTCTTAGTCTCTTCAGAGACTACTTTGGCTCTTTGGGTTGATATAGCTCCTGTTTTTCGGTATCGGTCTGCAAAGCTTATGATTGGAACATTCCTTCCCCCGAAAAGATCGGAAGGAACCTTGGTTGAAATGTTTGATCTAGATTTAATGTATTTCCCTTTTGGGTCTCTAGGTATATTCATAAAAGAAAAAAGAAAAAGCTACCATTGGGTCTCTAGGTCTATTCATGAAATTAAACAAAAACAAAAGGAAAAATTACCATTGGGTTTGGGGGAACCTGCTATAGCAAATGCACAGGTTCTTACCTCTCGTCTTAAAGTTCCCCCACCACCAAACTAATGCTAAGGTATAGAAATGATCTAATTCCTAACTACTTCTTACCTTGAGACAACTCCCCAGCAACAGCGCCAAAAATGATGGGTGTTATATATGCACTAAAAACACAGTAAAAACCCTCAATTAAATTGTCACCCAGGGTAAGTAAACTTAGAGTTGTAGCGAAAATATATGCCAAAGGTAGAAGGGTTGGTAGGATTATAGTCTAACTAAGGAAGGCAACTATCTAAGGCTAATCTACTCAAGAAAAACCTATCTAATGAGCAAACCCTACTAAGAAATTTGAAACTAGGTAACCTAAGTACTTTTGGGCCAAGGATCGATGGATAGTTCCTAAGAAAGAAAGTAAAACCCTATGTAAAGAAAACTAGTTCAACAATAAGCAATAAGCAACTATCTAATAATATCAATAAGCAAATGACAAAAGCAAACTATTTTAACTTGCCAACCTACATTCAATGAGAAACTACCGTATGAAAGCAAATAAATAAACAAGTAAGCAAAGACACCTATCTAACCTATTAAAGAAAATATACAAGCAAGCAAAGACACCTAACTAACCTACTAAAGAAAAAGACAAGTAAGCAAAATCACCTAACCAACATACTAAAGAAAAAGACGACTATCTAACCTACTAAAGAAAATAGAAAAGTAAGCAAAGGCAACTAACTACTGCAAGTAATCAAAGTAAAACTTCTCATTGAACAATTATCTAGCCTAATAGGCAAGTGGACTAAATGCTTAATGCAAAACTATTTCTAATGCATGAAAGGAAATCTAAGAGGCAACTAGACTAAATGCTCAATGCAAAACTATTTTTAATGTATGAAAGGAAATCTGTTTTATCGAAAGCAAGAAGAACTACCAACTAATGCTTAATCTATGATAAGCAAACTACTATCTAATCTATCAAAGAAAATTCTATCTATCCTACAACAACAATAAAACTTTATTCTAATCTATGAAAGAAAGAAACTAAATCTATGAAAGCAGGAAAACTATGTCTTCTAATCTACGAAAGCAATAAACTATCTTTAATCTAAGAAAACAGAAAAACTATCTTTTAACCTATGACAATTCAAATATAATGTTGGTGGTTGTGTGAATGTCTTCAATGTCAGATGATATCTCGATGGCACTTGACAACAAAGGACAATTCCAGTGGTATGACCTCAATGCTAATCTCAATGACAAAGTGAAAGGTATGGATTAAACAATCCAATGAGATTTTAGCCATGACAAAACAATGTTAAATACCCTGCATATTCATATATGAAGCATCAACAACATAACAAGATCATCATTATAATTCTATACTACATAAGCAAAATTCATACTTAAACTCAACTATTAACTAAGAATTATAATTGCAATTTAAGTCTGGGAAAGAAATTACATAAATGAAACTATGCTATGTCTATTCTAACAATTCAAACTTCAATAAAGAAATGCTTAAGAATAAAAATTTAAAACATGACATTAAAAAGTAAACTAACGACTACATTCATCAACAATTAATTAAACAATATCTATATAAAAATGAGATAAGCACGCTATAATTAAAAATTCAAATTAACTCTATCCATCCATCAAATCCCTGTCAAAGAAAACTCAAATTAAAACTCTGTTCTATTCTAATTAAAACTTTGTTTTAAACTTGACTATAAAATCATAAAAGAAAGCATAATCTAATATCTAATTACAAATGGGGTTAGTCTAGGGGTCTGCAGATTCATTCCTAACTACAATATTAATGCATGCTAACACAATTCATCATACTAACCTGCAAAAGAGAGTCAAAACAATTAAATTATAACAACAAACTAATTAACGTAATAAAAATGCATGTACAGGAAATAAAAAGAGAGAACTAAACTATAAAAATGCATAAATAAACTAAAGAAGAGTTACCAGACTGTTGGTGGGCCCCCCAGCAAGTCATGGTCTCTCTCTAAAAGCACACCACAAGCTCAGCAAGATGAATTCACCATTAAAACGCAGAAACACAGTTTTATATAATTTTGGCAATTGAAAAATACAAAAACAGAGCCAAAATCGTTTTTGGCTCTAACACACGACTTTTT
The DNA here is from genome assembly GCA_009831015.1 of Picea engelmannii. Lineage (NCBI taxonomy): Eukaryota > Viridiplantae > Streptophyta > Pinopsida > Pinales > Pinaceae > Picea > Picea engelmannii. Next base: position 252,454 of record ML778385.1, on the reverse strand, counting down.
CTACTGCTTAACAATTATTTGACCACCATGGTGGTATTTATAATGTTTACAAACCAAGTGGTCGATCACAGGAGGTTCGAACCGCTTCTAAAATTGGAAAATTTCATTAATGGTGCCCTAACTACTGAAACAAAGTGAGCCAATAATCACCCACCATAACAACCCAAAATCAAGTTGTCAAGAGTTCAGTAGCTGGAGGGGATAAGGATGAAAAAAACCCACGTTCCCGATTTTCCCATCACTAGCCGCCAATACCATAACCGCCAAGTTGCCCTTCGTTTTTGTGCAATAAGTAGTGCTGGAAGGAGTGTCGAATCGGGTACCGGAACGAGTGTTGGAATGAGTGTCGGACTGAGTGTCGAAAGTAGAAACGTAGTGCAGTTTCACCCTGTAACATCAAAAAACGTGAATCAGATCCTTGGAAGCATGAAAACATGATAAATTATTCTTGATACAATCATTAAACATGAATCATGCGTACCTTATGTCAATCATACCATTTTATCATAAAATTCTTCAAAACGCTCCTTCAAAAGATGAAAAACACATATGTACATGTGGCAAAAGTGCATAATAACCGTCATAAAAGTGATCATATCTCGGGCCCAACAAATCGTGTGTTGGAGTGACCAAAACCATGAAGGCGAAGTTACAGAGAACTTAGGAGACACTCACAAAGTTACCGAACACTCTGCAGCTTAGTAAGGAGTGCTTGAGTGAAAGTTGCAAGGAGGGAACATATATCCCTTTGAGGAATAGATGGGATAGAGATCTTCGAGGTCTGAGATGTTGAAGCTCAGAAGAGATAGTGCCAAGAGGGCACAAGAGTAGGACTTATTCTATGTCCCGAAGCTCAGAAGAGACAAGCGCTTTTCAGAAGTGTCGACGAGGTCCAAGAGACAGACTCGTGGGAGGAACAAAAGCTAAGGCCTTTGAATACTTAGAAAATTTTCTAAGCTAGAGGAAGTCGAAATATCAAGAGGAGGAGTGACAACAGCTGTCAGATCGGTTGTGGAGAGGAGCCTAGACCATTATATCAACGTCCAGTGAACAAAGGAAGCATAGAGGAGAGGAATAGATCCCATCTATTGGATCTCAGCACGAAGGACCAGTAACCTTTGGATCTGGAAGTAAATGCACGACACTTGACCCTTGTGTGCGCAGGAGAGTGGAATTGTCAAAGTTCCGAAGTAAATTGGGATCATCAATCATCAAGGAGGACAGGTGGTGTAAGATCCACAACTTCAGAGGTTAGTGGATAAGGAGGAGGACAAATAGCCGAAGTAAATCCTTGTCATTGATTTCCAGGGGACACGTGTCAACATATCAGTAACTTTAGAGAAATTACTTCGAGAGATTTTGATTGAGAGTTAAAACTCCTGGAGCCCAGAGAGTCAGAGCCCAAAAGTAAATCTCAATCATCGGATCAAAAGGGACACGTGGTAGAGATCCGTTGTCCTCGGGTGAAAGTAAATTTCAAGATTTGAGGTTCCCGAGTCTTGGAGAGTCGAAATAGATCTGGATCGTCAGACCTAGAGGGACACATGATGACAACTCGTATACTTTGGAGAAACCACTTCGAGAGTTTCATATTGAGAATTGAAACTCCCGAAGCCCGAAGCGTCGAAGAGCCTAAGTGCCAAAGAGTCGAAGCGCCGAAGAGCCGAAGAGATCTAAACCGTCAAATCTAGAGGATAGGTGGCATGAATCTATGGATTCTGGGTAAAGACCCGAAGTAAACATCAAACGTCAGATTGTCCGAAGAGATCTGAATCGTCAGATCTAGAGAATAGGTAGCGTGAGTCTATGTATTCCGGATAAAGACCCGAAGTATACGTCAACCGTCAGGTCGTCCGAAGTAGATCTAAATCATCAGATCTAGAGGATAGGTGGCATGAATCTCTAGATTTTGGGTGAAGATCCGAAGTAAAACTCAAGCATCGGATTGCCAAAGTGAATCTGAGCCGTCAGATCAGCAGCTTCGGTAAATCCATTAGAGAGTTTCTTAGTTGAGATTTGAGATTCGCGAAGTTCGAAGTTCTGAAAATCCGAAGTGAGTTCCAATCATCTGATCACCCGAAGAAGATCTAAGCCATCAGATCACCCAAAGTAAATCTCAAGCGTTGGATCACCAAGGTGAATTTAAGCCATCAGATACTGTCTATTCAGGAGAAGGAAAGGATTGAGAGTTGAGAATTCCAAAGTCCGAACTTCTGGAAATCCGAAGTAAATATCAATCATTCGATCAGCCGAAGTGAAGTTGAATCGTTAGATTGTCCGAAGTGAATATCAAGCGTCATATCACCCGAAGTGGATCTGAGTCGTTAGATTCAAGGGAGACGTGGTGAAAATAAGAGAACTCTGGATAAAGAACTGAAGTAATCCTTGATCATTAGATCAAGAGGACATATGTCAGTGGATTATAGCCTCTGGATAAAAGCCATTGGGAAAAAGGGTGAAGTTTGATATTTGAGATCTGAGAAGTACGAAACTAGAAGGAAATCTCAACCATTGATCGAGAAGAGGGCCACAAGACCGTTGATCTAGTTGAAAGGTCAACCACCCAAAGTAAAGTCAGGGTTTTTTATTAGGAGGATAGGTGTCCGCAGATCATCAACTTGGAAGATTGAAGTACGGAAGAGAGCAGGGTTTTGAGATTTGAAACTCCCAAAACCCGAAATAACGAAGGAGATCTTGTCCGTTGATTTTGCAAGAGGTCAGATCTAATCCGTAGGTTTGAGAGGGGAAAATATGAACCGACTATTTTTGAACTACCGTCAAGATCGGGAGATCGACGGTCCCGTAGCATTGCGGGGATAGGAGTTGCACGGACGTTAAAAAGTTGAGGGCGGGCCGCAATTAAAATCGTGGATTTGAAAAGAGGACACCTGGAGGCTCGAGGAAGATTGCGGGTCGAAAATCAGTTGGATTCAAACCACCTTTGGTTGCATCCACAATCACACAGTCCCGTAAATTCATCGCCCAAGGTAACATCAAGAGGGGGCTTATCCAGAAAAGGAGCTAATGCCCAGTACTCTGAGATTTCACAGGGGAGTGAAAGGGAAGGTCGCATGTGCCCTTAAACCTGGACCAAGAAGTGGAAAGGTTTTGTGTTTAATTATAGAACGAGACCATCAAGGTCCCAAAGAGTTGTTTGGCTTTAAAACCGAAGATCCTTGATCAGGAGGTCGGATTGGTTCTCTAAATTTCCAAATTAGAAACCATGAATGGAGATTTTTTCCTTTAAGAAAAGCGAAATTTTTTATGCCCCGTCGTGGATGTGTTACATAATGAATGTCAATCAAATAAATTAAAATGGTATATTCTAGTAATAAATGTCAACAAAGGAAATTAAAATGATATATACTATGCAAAAATGGACTTGTCCCACAACCTTTAACTCACTTTTTTATTGATAATGAATGTCAATCAAATAAATTAAAATGGTATATCCTAGTAATAAATGTCAACAAAGGAAATTAAAATGATATATACTATGCAAAAATGGACTTGTCCCACAAACGTTTACTCACTATATGTGTATTGTTTTGTGAGAGGCTCAAGTTTTTTTTAGAGCAAATCTATTGGAAGAATGCAGTTTTAACACTACTATCACCCAATGTGAATCCTCTAGACTTTGTTTCCAAAGATCTTGTTGTAGGCAACATATCACTGCTTCTATTTCTCCAAATGACATGCTATTCACATATTTGCATTGAAGTATTAATTATGATAGTAATTAATATGTTGAAATTGATGATGGAGAACAATGTGATTAAGCCAACAATCAACCTAGATTTCGAGGAGAAGAAGAGAAAAGAAAACCAATAAATATATAGATGTCATTTTCATTTTATGTTCTAGGTGGAAGGTACATGTGAAATATTGTAGTGATCCCAAATAGTAGTGATATGGAAGACAAATGTAGGGACAGTGGTAAGGATCAAGGTGGCAAGGCAATGCCAAAAGGGAAGGTCAAGGCATCAAGGCCATGTAAGAAGGTAAGGTCATGGCAAGGGGAAATTATGATCAAATTGCAATTGCAAAATCGTGGTAGGTACAATTATAATCATTGAAGATCTAGTGTTTTCCCAATGTTAACTTAGAGAATTTCCTTCTCAAGTAAAAATGTGTTCATGCTAAGTGAGAATTAGTGAAAATACACATTTAATACTAACATATGCATTTACATGCAGTTCGTGAAAATATGCATTCAACACTAACATATACTTTTATGTTTTTTTTACATATGTAATTATAACACTGTATTAATATGGTTGCACGTGGTCAATTATTATTTTTTTAATTTTTAAATAATATTTAAACGATGATAAATACATGGAAAAAATAGCAGACATGGACGGATTTCAGGTCACATCACAAGTTTGAACCAATAAAATAATGATACAAGCATCTTATTAACAATGGGAGAAAAGTGCTTATACATTTAAAAATATATAATAAAGAAAGTCATGTAAATACAATTAAAAAAATTATATATAATATAATATAATATGGTGTATTATATTATAATAATAATAATAATCTATTTTTAAGGTCATGGTCAAGTTACACCAAATTGGTGTATGAGACCCCCTTGTTTGTGGGACAAGGGACCCCCCTCTGCCCAGTGATTTGACTGGTAAAGTCTACAGAGGTATACATACCCTACCCCCCTCTGGATTTGAACTTGTAACCTTTTAAGAGAACATATGTTCTTAACCATTAGGCCCACTCAGACTGTATATTATAATTTAGAAGGTGTTAGTAAAAAGTAAAAAAAAGTCAAAATTCAAACGCACTTGCAAAGTTATATCAATTTTTTTTATTAATAAAGAAAATATAAAAATTAAAAGAAAACAAAATTTTAAAATTTAAAATAAAAAATAATTATGATTTAATAATATTTAGAATATATAATATTGTACATTATTATATTATATATAGGTTTGTTAGAAATGTTTGTTACTTGTGGGTTTAAGATTTCAATCGTTGGTTAAGAAACCACAATCCAGGGGCATCTAAGTCATCAAAATCATTTGGGGATCGCACCTGGCTTGGGTCGCACCAACCCTTAACATGGATAGAATTTTGGGTGTCTCCTTCTGACTGAATACGCAGTAAGGGTATTGAACTCGGGTCGCCTAGCAAACCAACCCTATACCTTAACCAATTGAACTAGCAAATACTAGATAATATAGATTTCATATAATATGGTCAACTAGATAATACTTAGTTAATCTCACACACGCTGAAATTATGAAGCAACATATGTGGTCATGTTAGAAATAGGGTACTTCGTTTGTTTTTCTTTTTTACCTATAGTCAACAAGTTCAATATGTAGCTTTCAAAGGTATTTGTGGTTTATGGGAAGAGGTAAGTTGTTCATAAAAAGTTGGAAATCGAAGTTAACTTTGATCCTTTCGAATGCTTATTTACGCTAATCAATGTTAGAGTAAGACTAAGTATGAAAGAATAGTCAAAACATAAGGGAATTTAGTAAAAGGTTTTAGAAATTAAGAGGAAGAAAAATATTGCATGAAATCATTTGTGTAGATTTAGAGCTAGAGAAAATATTTTTAAATGTCAAAATTGTTTCATGCATGGGAATTTGGTAAAAAAAAGCCTTCAATTTAGTTATTAGATTGAAAAATGGTTTTGTAAGGAATTTATTTTTTAATAATTGTTTTTTTTTTTTTTAATTCTATTTATAGATGATATTTACAAGTTTTAATACAAAAAAAATGTCTAATAATGTATCATCCACAAAAGAGGAAATCAGATCGACATTAACAAAAGCCAAAACACCCCATCTTGAAGTCAAATTTTGTGGCTAGTGCAGTTAGCGCATCAATCTATACATTGAACCACATTAAGAAACAAGGGTTGGATAACATTAATCTTTCACTTTATGGTTCTTCAAATAAGGTGAGGTAAAAGCTTCATATCTAGCACAAGAACAATTTTTTTTTGTTGGTTTGTCATCTCTATGGAGTTTTGGATCTTATACCTACATGCAAGGAACTCTAGGAATTAATGTAGGATGTTTGTGGGTAGGAAGTAAATCTTTCCTAATAGGTTGGTAAGGAATTGGTGGAAGGGTTTCACTTTGAAGGAAATAATAGGTGGCATATTTAGAATGGTGAAGGAGGACTGTAATATTAGATTAATTGAGGGAAAAGAAGAAGCTCCTCCAATTCATTTTACCAATAAATTATTGAAGCATGTTAAGCTACATGTTGGGAAGGTGAAATTGGTATTTGGAGAATACATCCTCATAGATAAAGTCATGGATCTTCAGAAGAATTTGTTTTTTGGTAAATTCTTTAGGAGGTTCCTTTCAGAGATTCCATTGCATCATTATATTAGAAAACTGTGGAGATGATTTTTTGGGTTATATGTTGACTTGTTATTATTGGACTACGATTGTCGTTAGACCAAAACCCTCAGGCGTTAGTCTCCACAACAATATTCAGAGTTAGGATCCACGAGAGGGGGTTAACCCATGTTGTGAAACTCGAGGGAAGTGTTAAACCAAATGTCCAACAATCTCCCCCCAGCGCATGTCGGACAAGTTTCGAACTCGAGACCTGTTGCTTTGATACCATTTTTTGGATTACAATTTTTGTTAGAGAAAAACCCGCAGATGTTAGTCTCCACCACAATCATCGAAGTTAGGATCCACAAGAGGGGGTTAACCCATGTTGCAAAACTCACGGGAAGCACTGAACCCAATTTCCGATAGTTATATCCTAGAGAAAAAATTTCTAGCCTTCTTATCCAAATCTAGGGAGGATGTTATTCATGTTGGAAATTGAAAATGGTATTGGGGAACTCTCTTATAACCTTAAAATATTGGTCTTCATTTCTTAATCCTATAAAGGTTTGACCTTTTGATGCCCAAAACATATTTTCAAACACCAACACACTGTAATGTCCCCAACCAATCTAGGAGGGGGGATTATGTTTTATGTCCCAAACTGGTTATTTCTTCTTATGTGAATGGGTTGTTAACTTCTATCAAATAGATTGATCATTGAAGAATATTTTCAAACATGTAGCATACATCCATTACACAGAAAATAGAGAAGATAACATGGCATCTTTATTATGGATGGAAAACTCACAAAACCAGTACAATGACATCGAATGGTTGTAATAACAGTTGCAGAACACAAATCTAATGGCTGCCAGATAGCTACACAAACCACTACAGAACAACACAAGAGAAACCTAGAATGATGTCACTCTAATGTCCCTAACATTTCTTTGTTCCGGTAGTACCCCTCTGCAAGCGACCTTCCAAACCCTTCTCAACCCATCATAAGCTCGATCCAACAAACTGCTACAACCCCTAATCTGCAGAGGTCATCACAGGACAATTGCGAGGCATCTAGCGGGGTCTCGTGGGACAACCCTAGCTCAACATATGGGGATGCCCTAGACCCGATCTCTTCGAACCCTACAGAAACCTGTAACTATCTGAGCTCGTCCTTGTCCATAAATTACCATAAACCTCCTACTTACCACGGTATCCCTCCAATGGTAAACAAACTCCCAAGTGAAGCTCCAATGAAGACCCCATATGGATCGTCCTCCTTCTTGTCTAGCTCCAATGGAAATACTGGATGGATTCCCCTATTGTCTATCTAGGGTGGATATTTCACCACTGAAACCAAACCAATAGTGGAAGGGTTTTTCCCAAAACCCCAACGAAAACGATGGCTACAAGAGCACTCAATAAGTTATCAAATCATAATAATGAGAAGTGAGGGGCTACCCTTCTTTTATACTTTTCCAATCCCTTCTAGATCCTTCCTCCATCAATCCTTCTAGATATTACCCTTTTTAACTAAATCAAATATAACCAATATTTTCCCTCCAATTTTCACTTTAGGATTAAAAGTCACTTTAATAATAATTAAGTAACTTATTAATTCTAAATTTACTTTACATTCCCTAATGTCACATTAATAATGTAATATCACCTAACTAAGTGACATTAAATGACCCCCTTTTCACTCCTATTTCTCCACTGACAAGCCACGTGAGTCCCTTCTACTACAAAACCGGGGAACTAAAAAATGGGGACATGACACACACAAAATAATCTTCTAGGGATGTCAAGAGGAAAAAGGAATGAAACCTAGGTTGCATTAATCCCTAAAACCAATTATTCATAAGTAAATTGATTTGTTAAAGATTCTAGTGGAGCTCTTCCACCTTACAGGCACTAAGTCCCCTTAATGTTTGCAAAATAAATTTGATTATGAGCCATAGGTTAGTGATAAATTTGGTATTAAATGCAAAATAAAGTTGTTGTTATATATTAGGAATTAAGATACAACTTTTAAATAAATAAATGTTAAATTAAATGAACTACTAAAGAAAAGAACAGATGGAATGAAATGAAATGTGGTTATAAAATGTCAACAATAACTATCTAAGGAAAACTCAGAACAAAATAACGAAGTAGAAAGTATGAAATACAATCTTTTTAAAGCAAAAGAAAGAAAATTTGAATGGTAATATAAAATACAAACATAAGTAGAAAATATGCTTAGAATGATATTTTTCATTGAAATAATGTCTGATTGGAAAATCAACTAATATTAACCCAAAGACAGGGCCAATAATCTGAAACCATATGCCACTTGTAACAACAAATAAATCAAATGGGTGGATATTAAGATGGTGAAGGATCTTTGGGGAATCAACACCCAGATTATCTAAAAGAAATCTGCATGCATGCTCATGTTAGTTTTCAAAGTATGAATATAAATTATAATCATGCACTACAAAAATAAACAAATATACCTTCTAAATAAAGCACAATTGTTTTCACCTTAATTTTAGACCTATGTTGTAAGCCATCTTTCAATTATAAGCATCTATTAGGCTACTTGAAAAGTTAAAACAACATGCAATTGAATTTCATGTGCAAAACTCAAGCATACCTACTCTTTACTCCTCCTTTATCTAGGTTACCTTCTCCTCCTTATATAAAAGGTAGGATGGACACCGATTCATACAATATTAATTTCCTCCTTAAATTATATAATAAATAAATTTGAGTATAATCATATTAAGTTTTTGATGATCAATAGTTGGAAGGTCACACTAGGTAAAATGTGTGTAGGTTCCTAGGAAAACTAAGGGCCCAATCATTAAACTAGCGTGCACATTTTCTAGCCTCCATAAGACATAAAGTCTTGGAGCTTCATTCAAATAATAATTTCCTTTTATCTCAGATGTAGGTTGATGAAGTGTTCCCTTGGAATTCAATTTGATTGAGCAATGGGTTAGTGTGCTTTAAGAAATGCATGAATTTATGAAAATCACATCTAGACTAATATATATCACATAATCATTCAATTATCCCATAATAGCCAAATGCAAAAATCCCAAAACAATTGTATTAGTCATATTCAAAACATGTATTTTAGTGTACAAGGAAGGTCACATCATCCCAAAATGGGCCTCACATCAATTAGGAGGCCTATCAATATGTAGCTAGGGTGACTATTGTGCATTCCCATCCCTCTATTACATTCCTTCAATGTTGTTCCGGGTATGATTTCATTTGTGTGTATATTTTATGATTTTATTATTTGTAAGATATTGCATGCAAAGGCCAAGCAATACTTGACCTCTTGCATTGTTGATTATGGTTATAAGAGCATGAATATAATATTGTCTCTTTCTATTTGTGGCTTGCTTGTTAGAGGATAGGCCATGAGTCTTAACCCCCTAAACTTTGTTTCTATACTCCTATTTGAATGCATAAACACATATCCTTCTTAGTCAAACTCATACCACTTTAGGATTGTTGTGTGGAAAAATATTAAATCCTGAAGACCCTTCTCACTTTGACTTCCCTCATACTTTGAAACCCAAGATTCGATGGATTGTTGTGTGGAAAACTATTAAAGCTTGAAGACCCTTCTCACTTTGACTTCCCTCATACTTTGAAACCCAAGATTCGATTTCAAACTCTAATAGAAGCACATACAACCAAATCAATTTTTATTCAATGAATTTGGTTTGAATGGATTTTACCCAAGAATCAATAGTAGTGATGTTCACAACAAATATTGCATAGCCTTATGTGGAAAAGATCACGGTGGAGCTCTGCCTTTGATAGCAGAGTGGGGGCCATAATGGGATTGGATATAAAGACTATGTGGAAAAGATCATGGTGGAACTCTTCCTTTGATAGCAAAGTGGGTCCCACAATGGGATTGAATTTCAATGTTGTAGGTTTGTTTAATATTGTAGTTCTAAAATTGCAAAGATTGAGTGATTTCATAGTATATATTGGGAAACAATAATATCGTTTGTTTCTGTGAACACAATGAACCATAATTCAATCTATTATTAATGCATGTGTTTGGCTAATGGTTGTCTTGGTTCACTATGTATGAAGTAATTGGTTCTCCCATCCTTTAATTAATTAACAAAGATTACATGTTTGTGCATTGAACTGCATGTTTCTTTGAACACAATGAACCATAATTTAGTCTATTATTAATTCATGTGTTTGGCTAATGGTTGTCATGGTTCACTATGCATGAAGTAATTGGTTCTCCCATCCTTTAATTAGTTAACACAGCTTGAACTGCATGTTAAATGCTAGTTTGTACATAGCATGGTTATATATATATATATATATATATATATATATATATATATATATATATAT
>ML778385.1:195577-227456 GCA_009831015.1 Picea engelmannii | reverse complement strand
TTACTTCCCTTGAACAAAAACTATTGATTATTTCTCATATATTGTGCATGGTGTATTGTGGTGTATTGGTGTAACTCTTATACTATTGTTCATTGCTCATTGGATATAATTGAATGGTTTAAGTATAAGTTGAAAATGGTTTTAAATTGTACTGGATATTGATTCACCCCCCTCTCAGTATCAACAATTACATGATCTTGATGTTACATTGATTATGATCATGGAAATAAAATGTCAAACTAGGAAGCTTTTAGTTTTTTATACTTATTAGCAGAAAGGATGAAAGGATTCTCCTTTAGGTACAATTTGTGTAATTTTTCTACCACTTGTGAATGATGTTTCTAAATGAGCCCAAATCTCTACTCCTAATGAAGACACTTTCTATCTTAATAGAGCCGCATTTGTTGATTATGGTTATTATGAGATGCATATCGATGCACCTATTGTATGATTGTTGAAATGTGGTGATTGGAAACATGTTTAATTAATACTAGACATGAACATATTCATTTTGGACCATTAACTCTTTTGAATCTACATAAGAGAGTTGGTTTAAATGTAACTACATGTATTTATTGCTATTTATGTTTGGATGAGAATTAAAATGGATATTTTAATTTCTATCTATATTTGTTATTATTTTAATTCAGTTTATGAAAAATGTGTGAAGAAATAAGATATTATTTGAATAAATTTTTGAGACTTATCTCTCGTTGAGACTACGAAATGTGTACACTAGTTTAATGGTTGGTCCCTTAGTTTTCCTAAAAACGTAAACCCACATTTAACCACATTAAGCTCAAATTTATTTATCCTATAAATTTAGGGGGAAATATCCTTTTAACTACCATCGTACCTTTTATGTAAGGAGAAGAAGGAGCCTTTAATAAAAGGGAGAAAAGGGAAAGTATTCTTTAGTTATGCACATGAAATTCAATTCCATGTCATTTTAACTTGTGAAATAATCTAACAAATGCATACAATTATAGTATGGCTTCCAACAAAGATCAAACATTAGAGTGAAAGCAAGTTTTCTTTCTTCTTAGGGTACATTTGTTTAATTGTGTCCATGTTTATATATTTCTATCAATACTTTGGAGACTAACACAACCATATATATATGAAGATTCCTTTAAGACAATTTGGGTGTTTAATCCCCAAATAGTCTTCACCATCTAAGGATTCACCTATTTAATTTATTTGTTCTTCACCATCTAAGGATTCACCTATTTAATTTATTTGTTGTTATAGGTGGCATTTTTTTTTAAGAAACATATACCATCCTAACCATTAGCAGCCATATCTTTTCAGAAACATATGCCATCCTAATCATTAGCAGCCATGTCTTTTCAGAAACATATGCCATCCTAATCATTAGCATCCATGTCTTTATCTTATTGTCATTTTGTTGTCCAATCAAACATTAGTTTTTGGGCATATCTATTGCTTCTCAACGTATTTTATATCACCATTCAAATTTTCTTGCTTTTGATTTAAAAAGATTAATTCTCATGATTTGTACTTCATTATTTTGTACAAAGTTCACCTTAGATAGTTGTTAAGCCATGTCTTTATGTTATTGTCATTTTGTTGTCCAATCAAAGATTAGTTTTTGGGCATATCTATTGCTTCTCAACGTATTTTATAGTACCATTCAAATTTTCTTGCTTTTGATTTAAAAAGATTAATTCTCATGGTTTGTACTTCATTATTTTGTACAAAGTTCACCTTAGATAGTTGTTGTTTATGTTGATACACATTTGATTTGATTTCATTCATGTTTTTCTTTATTAGCTCATTTAACTTTAATATTTCATTATTTTCACAATTGTAGCTTAATTCCTACTTTATGATTAGCTCATTTAACTTTAACACTTCATTATTTTCACAATTGTAGCTTAACTCCTACTTTATGATAGTATCTTTAATTTGCATTTAATGCTAGATTATCATTAATATAAGGTTCATATTAGAATTTATCTCATAAACATTAAAGATATTTAATACTTGTAAGGCAAAAGAGATCCACTAACATTTTTAACAATTGATTTCCTTATAAATAATTGGTTTTAGTGCTTAAGGAAATGATTCCTCTTAACTAGACCTACTAGTGTGTTTTCATGTTGGTGTTTTCATGTTTGTTTGGGTATCAACAAATGCTTTCATGTAGGGTTCCAAATTCAAACTTTGTGAGACCAATTGTTGCTATATTTAATGACTATGCAAAAATCCCTTTGTAGTCATTCTTGTTATTGGCAAATTTGGAATAGTTTTTGAAAACATTCTTTATATCATCATAAGAGAGTTGGAAATTATCACCATTTTCAAGTAAGTTTAATGTTTATATTCATTCTTCTCTAACACCTATTAGGAGCACTAGTTTGAGAGATTCTTAATCCAATGTATAGCTACTAGACCTCTTGTAGCTGATCTGAAATCTTTACATATAATTTTCTAGTGATTCCTCTTCTCCTTGGAACATCCTAAAAATATCATCTTAGTGTCTCAAGATTTATAATATTATCTTTAATTCTTAATGAAAGATTTCATTAAGAATCAAATCTTTCACTAAGAAGTAAAGCGTTCAAGCAAAATGGATGGATGGGAGTTGAGATGTTTCAGCAAAATGGATGGATGGGAGTTGAGATGTTTGGGTTGGATGGATGGGATGCTAAATAATGGAATGCTTATATAAATAGATTGAAGTTGAGTTACATATTTATAAAATAAGATAATTAATATTTAATATAGTCATGTAATCCTTACAAAGAATTATTCACAAGTTTAGGTTAAGATGCCATGTTTTTGAATGAAGCATTGGAAGAAGAATATTGGTGGAAGTCCACAAGAAATTGGTGATACTGGAATTTATAATAAGGGAAATTTATGGGAAAATGGATGGAAAGGAATTGAAATGTTTAGATTGGATGGAAAGAATGTTAAACAATTGAATGCTTATATAATTAAATTGAATTTGAGTTACATTTTTCTAAAATAAGAGAATGATACTCTACTCTAGTCATGGATTCCTATTATGAAATTTGCTAAAAGTTTAGGTGATAAAGCCATATTTCTAAATGAATTGTTATAAGAAGAATTATGGTGGAAGTCCTTGTGGAAAATCAATGCACCATTAAAATATACACTATTGATATGTTTGGCTCTAAATAACAATGTGCCTATATGGAAGGTACTTGAAAGGAGATCCTAGTAAGGGCAAGGCCTTTGCATGTTATCTAGAGATGATGAAGATAACAACAAGCACTTGTTAATCAATTAGTATTTTTATAAGGAGGTATGGAAGGAGGTTTATTTATTGATAGGAAGGTCGGTAATTGGGAAGGCCCTTCCTTGGTGGATGGTGTGCCAAACAAGATGGATATCAAAAGGATGGTGGATCACAAAGCTCTTCCTTGCATTGTCACTTGATCAATCTAGGACACCAAAAATAATAAATTGTTTGGGGATAAATCGTGTTCCCCACTGGAAGTTATTTACAAAATCAAGTACATTTATGAAGGCATAAAATTTCCTCCAAATTAGAAAAAGAAAAAGAATACAAACCCTCATATAATTGATAAATCTAAAAGTTGTCTCTTCTTTGATGGATCCTACAAGGGGAAACCTTGCCCTTGTGGAGAAGGAGTGTTGTAGTTCATTGATAGATGCTACTAAACTTTTAAATTAGGCTTAGGAAGGAGAAAAAATAACTAGTTAGAGTTTCATGCTTTACTCAATCTACAAAAGGCAGCACTAGTAAAAGGCATAACCAGGTTGCAAATGTTTGATGACTCCAACATGTGATTGAATGGGGCAATGGAGATTTTACACTGCAAAAAATTACTCTAAGGTATTTCCTTGAACAGGTAATGAAAATTACAACTAAGTTTGAAGATATCAATTTCTACCATGTAAAAAGATAATTCAAAAAAATCGTTGATGATCTCTCTAAGCATGTTGTGTTGGGACAACAAGGTATGCTTCATGTAGAAGAACATACAGAGGAGGAGGATCCTTCATATGTTCTTTAATATAGTACCGCCTAGTCTTCTCTATATCAATTTTTATGATTGGTGAACATCAATTACTAATGTTCTTATACGATTCGATGCTTGGGACACTTGGAACTATATAAACATTTCATGTTTTTTTCCTTTTTATTGATAGTTAATTTTGATGCTACGACCCTCATTTTTCTTTGTAATATTTTGTAATAGGAAGTAACATTCACATACATGAATTTTAATATGTATCTATACTAGAAGCCTCATTAGAAATAATATGGAATATTTCATAACTTAACTAACAAAACTGTCATATTCACTTTGAAAATATTTTTCATAACTTTTTCCATCTTCTCATAGCCAATAACATAGATATGATCCCATTAGTAACCAGTGTAGATAGAACCAGTGCCAAAAAACATACCATGTTTTAATATAAACCATGTAGTGTTAGGGTCCTAACCTTCGTAACCCCTCAAGTAGATAGAATAATATGTTTTTCTATGTAATAAAGGTATTCATTAGTAAATAAGGCCTATGTAATAATGGGAACACATCTAATGTAAGAAGACTTACTAGAAGGTTTTGCCTCTAGAAATTTCTTCCTCTACAATGTTCTCAAGAAGACAAAAATAGTATATATAGGGGTAGAATTCATGGAAAATCTTGTCTTGCGAAATCATTTGTACTCAAGCTCTGCTCTGTTGGAGGTTTCCCCTCGAAGAGGAATATGAAATTTTCTCTCAAGATAATAAAGGTATCATCATTTGCATCTATATTGTTAGTGTGCTTATTTTTTGTCTATTTCTGTTAACTATTTTTGGTAATAATTCGGCTACTTCTCTACATATTTCATTCTAGTACCTTAAAAGTGGTATCAGATCTCTTTCCTCGACATATTTTTAGAAAAAAAAATTAGTCTAGAGACATATTCCAACATCTATAAAGAACCACAATGATTTGTCGTTCAACAGGTAAAACCACAGTTGGGGAAGAATAGACGTAGGAACTACACATGGTTTCATCTTGTTGTTACCCCTATAACCCTTGTTGTTACCCTTTCAAGTAATGTTGCTTCAGATAGTACTTGAACCCAAAATTTCACTCCCTCGTACCCTCTGGTATATCGGGAGTCCTTTAGCTATCCTTAAACCATCCATAGATTCTCCATTAGACCACCATTTTGCAGTAGTTTCCACATCTCAATTCTTGAGCACAATTTTGTTCTTTAACGGGGAGGGCATGTTAGGTTCCTAACCTCCCTGACCCCTCAAGTATATAGAATAATATGGTTTTTAATGTAATAAATGTTGGACAATTGATTGTCATTGATGTCAACAGTTGGAGAGTGATCTTGGAGATTGATGTCAACCCTTAGAGATTGATGTCAACCCTTGGAGAGGTATAGAGATGTTGGAAAATTTATTGGCATTTGTATGATAGAGATTGATGGTGAGATAGTTGGGTACATTTGATGTAGTCTACATGTAGCCCCGGAGGTGTGGTTATGGCACCCGAAGTTGATTAAGGAATATGGACATGAAGGATAGTGAAATTACAGGTAATACCATCATAGATGGATAGTACACGTCGTGTCATTTCTGGTGATATGTGGAACTCCATGTGGTTCCTCATGGTTAGGGAGATATGCCCTTGTAGAGTTGGAATCCCCAAAGAGTGGTCAAGAAGCCCCCAATTGGTTACAAGTCTTGGTGAAAGGGTAAGGTGGTTGTAACAAGAAACCCCTAAAATAAGGAAATAGGTTACCTAGAACAAGTATAAATACACCTCAAGAGTCTCTCATTTGAACACATAGACACTTACATTGAATATCTATCTTATGAATGGTATGATCTTGTATTGTAATATTTTGGCTAGTTTGTGACGACACTTTTCTGATACAACAAAGAGGTATGAAGGCCCAAAAGTTTCGGAGTTGCAGAAAACTGGAAACCCTAGTTTTCTAAGGTTGTATGCACTATGCAAGAGGACATGTCACGTAGATACACAGGCTGCAAGAGGACAAGTCACATACATACACAGGTTGCAAGAGGACATGTTGCGTATCTGAGGAAAAGTTTGGAAAAGAAGGTACGGTTGAGTTGCGACAAGATTTGATGGTACAACATAGTTGCTACAGGATTTGATATGGTGTGCTTCAAGTCTTCATGAGTAAAGGTATGTATTTTATTTATTTGTTTGAGTCTTGTATCTTGAATGCTATGGCACATGATTAAGGCATGTCTTAGAAGCCCTTGATGGTATATGGTTGAGGTGACACTGTTACATTCTTGAGACATACTCTTGGTACTTGGTATATGGTATATGGTTGTTATGGTTCATTGTTAGAGGAACATCTTTGTGATATTGGCATATACTTTAGGTTTATATTATGGTACATGGTATGGTGTTGATGTACATGGTTGATGGTATGATACATGATATGGTATATGGTTGAGACACATTTCATGGTATATGGTACAAGGTACATGGTATGGTACAAGTGTTGAAGTACATTGTTGATGTACATGGTTGATACATGGTATGGTACATGATTGGTACTTGGTATACATGGTTGATGGTTGAGGCATATGGTACAGGTTGAGGTTCATGGTTGATGCACAGTTTGATACAGATGTTGGTGCATGGTTGATGCACTTGTTGTGGTACATGGTTTATGCTTGGTATGGTATAGGTTGATGGTTTAGTACATGATTTGGTACATGGTTGAGACACATATCTTATGATTGTATGCTGGTGATATTGGTACATGCTTGGTAGAGGCATGTGTTGGTGATGTTAGACATCTAGTTGATATGTGTCCTTGGTATATTATTCATGTGAGAGGATCTAGTTGATTTTTGGTGACAATGACAGAATGGAAAGGTTGAAAGTGATAGGTTGGATACAATGACAAGTTGACAGGTTACAGGTTGATGTGACAGTGGCAGTGGCAGTGACAATGGCAGAGACAGTGGAAGTGCTAGTGGTAGTGAATGTGGTAGTGACATTTGGTCTACACTTATATATCAGGGCGACATGACGGGGCAAGGAAAGGGGGTTGTAGCCTCCTTCCAGTCGGATACAGAGAATTGGTGAATTGGAGCTTCCTTCAAGTTGGAGCCTGAGAACTAAGTGGTTGTAGACACCTTTTGGTTGGAGATGGAGAACCCGAGGGTTGTAGCCTCCTTTTGGTTGGAGCCAGATAATTCAGGGAGTTGTTACTTCTTTCAAGTTGGAGCCTGTAAATAGGGGTTTGTAGCCTCCTTCTAGTTGCAGTTGGAGAATTGGGAAGTTGGTGCTTCCTATGAATGAATTATTTATATATATAAGAAAGCATTTGATGGTTTTCTCACATTTGGTTTCCACATAAATATTGGTGTAATGTGGTCTTGATGTGATGTTGCTTATATATATATATATATATATATATATATTGAATGAAATACATTGATGCTAAACTGTTGAACATTGTTGATAAAGTGAAAGAATATATATTATGGTCAAAAGTGGTATAAAGTGCTCATACTTATTCANCCCCCCCCCCCCCCCCTCCCCTCTCAGTATTCCAACAATTGGTATCAGAGTCGATTCTCTCAAGTAAATAGTTTAACCATTGGAAGATAGATCATGGAGTATAATATGAATGGAGCACCAATGTTGAATGGTCAGAAGGGTCCGAAGTATGAATTGTGGAGTTGCAGGATGAAGGTACTTTTATAGGCACATGGATATGATGTTTGGAACTCAGTTGTTACAGGATACAATGCTACAAAGAAACCAAATACTGCAGCCAAGAAGGAATTGAAAAATAAACAAGAAAATAACAATGGATTTTATCTTGGAAGGATTGCATGATTCAGTAAAGGACAAAGTGGGAAAATATTCATCAGTTAAATAACTTTGGGATAAGCTACATAATATTTATTCCTCTCCCATTACAGATTCAAAGATAGATGAAGAAGATGTAGGTACAGAACAAAAGGTAAGATGCTCATCATGTCAGGTAGATTCAAAAGAAGAAGAGTTTGTAGTCAATAGAAGTGAGTTCTTTTTCTTTACTTGTGAAGAATACAGACACCTTGAAATTGAACACCCTTATTTGGAGATTGAAAGTGATTTGATAGAAAAACCCAATGAAATAGAAGACAAACTTGAGATTGAAAAAGAAAAGAATCATGAAGAAGGATTCAGTCAACGAGAAAGAGAACTTGAAGATGAAATAATCACACTGAAGATTCAACTTGAAGAAGCAAAGAAAATAGAAGAAACTCTCGAGGATCAAAAGAACTGTTTCGAAATCAAAATATCAACATAGAAGGAAGAAGCAGAAAAGAGGGAGAAGATATTGACATATCAGCTTAAAGAAAGAACTGATGACTTAAATGAGCTTGAAGCATAATTTTGTCAAAAAGAGAGAAGACTTGAAAAATAAATTATCTCCTTGAAAATCCAACTTGAAGAAGAAAAGAGGAAGGAAGAAGTCATGAAGAGTCGGATGATGAAGAAAGAAGAAGAGGTTGAGAATATTGAAGAAGAAGTTGTCAAATTGAGAAGTAAAATCGTCAATCTCAGCAAGAACATTGAAAAGACAGAAACATCCACATCCGCAGTAGAGAATGAAGAGAATCATTCCAGGGTGCCAGAAAAGAAAAATGAAGAAAAGAGTAAGAGTTATGAAAAAGTACTCAAAGGAAGGAATCATGTTCAACAAGAATCAAAGAATAATAATAGAGATACATCTTCAAAAAGACCTGCCACATTCAGGTAGTAAAGAAGCTTCAACCATAATGAAGGGATCCACAGAAGAGAAGATCACGATCGACCAAGGAAAGAATTCAGAAGGACTACACCACAAAGAAGATCATTCATTCCCAGGTATACAAATTTATTTTATGGTCATTATTTTTATTGTACTAACTTTAGACATAAGGTTGCAGATTGCAAGGCTTATGAAAGAAATGTTCAAGCAAGAAAATATTATGTGGCCCCACATGACATTGAATGTCAGAAGTGCCATAACTATGGACACATAGCTTGTGATTATAGAAGCATGATGAATACTTCTGTGAAAGACAATACTGATAGCAGATAAAATAAAGTATGCAAAAGAAAAAAAGAATAGGAAAATGAAGAGCAGATGAATAAAGGACACCTAGAATTCATACTCTCAGATTTGGCAATAGTACAAGATGAAGACAAATCTATAGGGAAAAATAAATATGTCAGATACAGGAAGGTTTGGAGAAGAAATTAAAAACAATAAGAATAGGTGAATAAAGACCAGGTCCCAGAGATCAAAGTAGCACGAGAAAGAAAATAAGAGAAGATAAATAAAGAACAGGTTCAAGAGATTGTAGTTTCAGGAATTATAGTGCAAGATCAATCCACAAGAAGAATGAAAGAAGTCAGAGTTTAGAGAGATGATGAGGAATATTACTATGCATCAGAGAAGGTATTGTTCTAAGCCATCTGAATTGGAGACTCTCAGTAAATATGAATATTGAACAGGGGGAGTCCATGTAGTAGCAGAGATAGATCAGAGAACCATCCTTCAAGCAGTGGTTGCAAAGACATATTCAGAGCAGTTAGATAATAGAAGTATAGAGTAACAGTTTTCTCGGTTGAGAAGTAGTGTTTCCACACATGTGTAAGTTGGTAGTTATACAGGAAGAAGTTTATGATTGTATTGCACAGGGATATATTCAGTATAGGTTGTTTGATACATGCAAAGTTGATGAGAATATAGATCAGATCAGTGGACATATTTGATTCAGTTTGATAAACAAGAACATGTGATGATTAGTTGTAGTATATTCAAGTGAAGCCTTCATAATAGTACAGTGACATATGGGTCATCATTTTGGACAGTTGAGTAGCATGTTTATGAACAGTTCATGACATATGGACAGAGATGGATTCGTGGGATGCTTAGAAGGTACAAGAAACATGGGTCAGATGCATAACAAAAAATCTACCATTGGTTTTGAATCATTGGAATCAGTGGAATCAGTTGGAATCAGTTGATCATAGAAAGGCAAGCAATGGAATGCACAACAAAACAGGGAAAGAGAAACCACCAGCAGAAGTTATATCATCAGAAGGAAATTCTTGAGCGGTATGGTTAAGTGAACATGATAAGTAAATGAAGAAATCAAATTTTGAATGTTTTTTGTATATGTTAGTGAATTTCAAGAGGAAGAACCAATGAAAAATAAGTAGCACTGGAAGAGAGGAAAGGAAACATGTACAGGTAGCCCTACATCGATCTACACAACATCGTGCTGAGAATTCAAGTCATTAGAAAGAGAGATTCGGAAAACAAGACTAGTTGTATAAAGACATGGAGACATACCCATAGGGGGAGCTATTATTTTTCTCGTGATTGGTTAGAGAAGGTACAATATTAGGAGGAGACATATCAACAGGGAGAGTTAACCTTTGGTCAAAGGTGAAGAGAAAGAACAGAGGCATGAAGACAAGGGGAGCATCCCCAAGAGGAGATACCCATTTCAATTGATGTCAAATGGGGAGAGATAGAAACATTGATGAGGAGCAATGATCACATAGGGAGCATGAGTGTTGCCATGCCTAAGTGTTTCCATCAATGTTTGTGTTGCCATCAATGCCAAAGGGGGAGATTGTAGGACAATTGGTTTGGAAAATTGGTTGTCATTGATGTCAACCCTTGGAGAGTGATCTTGGAGATTGATGTTAACCCTTGGAGAGGTCTAGAGATGTTATACAATTGATTGAAATTTTTATGATCTATGTTGATGGTGAGATAGTTAGGTACATTTTATGTAGTCTACATGTAGCCTCAGAGGTGTGGTTATGGGACCCAAAGTTGATTAAGGAATATGTAAATGAAGGAATGCAAAATTGCAGGTAATACCATCATAGATGGATAGTACACATCATGTTATTTTTGGTGATATGTGGAATTCCATGTGGTTCCTCATGGTTAGGGAGATATGGCCTTGTAAAATTGGAAGACCCAAAGAGTGGTCAAGAAGCCCCCAGTTGGTTACAAGTCTTGGTGAAAGGGTAAAGTGGTTGTAAAAAGAAACCCCTAAAATAAGGAAAGAGGTTACCTAGCACAAGTATATATACACCTCAAGAGTCTCTCATTTGAACACACACACTTACATTGAATATCTATCTTATGAATGGTATGGTATGGTATTGTATTGTAATACTTTGGCTAGTTTGTGACAACAATGTTTTGAGGCAGCGAAGAGGTCTGAAGGGTCGAAAGTTTTGGAGTTGTAGAAAACTGGAAACCCTAATTTTTTGAGGTTTTACGCAGACTAAAAGAGGATAGGTCACGTACATATGAAGGATGCAAGAGGACATGTCACATACATAAGGAGGATGGAAGAGGACAGGTTGTGTATCTGAGGAAAAGTTTTAAAAAGAAGGTATGGTTGAGTTGCAACAAGATTTGATGGTACAACACATTTGCTATAGGATTTGAGATGGTATGCTTCAAGTCTTCATGAGTAAAGGTATGTATTTTATGTATTTGTTTGAGGCTTGTATATTGAATGGTATGGAACGTGCTTAAGGCATGTCTTAGGAGCCCATGATGGTATATGGTTGAGGTGACATTGTTACATGCTTGAGACATACTCTTGGTACTTGGTATATGGTTGTTACGGTTCAATGTTAGAGGCACATCTTTCTGATATTGGCATATGCTTGAGGATTCTCTTATGGTACATGGTATGGTGTTGATGTACATGGTTGATATGCATGGTTTATGGTATGATACATGATATGGTATATGGTTGAGTGTTATGACCCAAGAGGGGCATATATATGGATAAATGTATATGATATGACCCCAAGGGGGGGAATATAGGGGCCTAAATGTACATGTAATGTGTAAATACATATGTAATAGGGTTAGCCTAGAGATAAAGTGGCCTCATGTGCAAGTGTAAATAGATATATATAAGATATCATGTATTCATTATTGGGAGGTGAATTGTGAAGTATGAATGGTATTGGGTTATTTGGAGGGGGTTCCCCTATTCTTTAAGGAGTTATTGTGTAACTTATCTATATTGTAGTTTTTCTCCACATTGACATTCTATACATGGTGTGTACTTCTGATATTTTATGATATTTTGAGCATTTGGATCTTAACATTTGGTATCAGAGCTCAAGGTCTTGGGGTTTCATTGCTACATCTGAGACACCTTGGAATTTTTGCTATAATTTGTTTTCTACAATGTTTCAGAAGGAACCTCTTGGAGGATATTTAGTAGACGGATCAAGGTATGTGTGGTTCAAATTTCATCTCCTGAGGCCTTACACTTTCAGAGATATATCCTGTGTAATATAGGGTTCTAGAATCATCTTGAATTTAGTCATCGCGAATTTTCTCTATAACTATGTTTATGTAAAGTTTCAGACCCTGAAATACATATTGTATTCATATAAAGTATTAATGTATTTGTGATAAAAATTTCAGCTTTTGGGTCATCTTAAATTTGTAGAAACACCTTGTGGAATATAGGGTATCTGACTAGTCCTATTAACTAGTCTCAAGAAGGTGTTCTGGGTAAAACAATCATAAATTCTTCCTAGAGTATCCAAATTGAGTGAGACCAGTTGCATTGGATACGAGACAATATTCTATAGTATTTATGGTACAATTTTCATAATTTTATATCAATTATTGTGCACGAGGAATGTTGTACAAGTGCTCTCTACCGAAAAGGCCAAAAATAAGCAATGTGTGGGGAAGTTATCATAACTTCCACTTGGCACATCCAATTTTGGTCATACCTGTGACATTGTAGAGAAGAAATTTCAGAGTACTACAGGTCACAATTTCATACTGAGAAGGGATGAAAGTGTAGAGATACATCAGAAGTAAGGTCGGCTAGGAAGACAGGCTCCAAATCAGGGTTTCAAAGACCTCAATTAAGAAACAATGGAAATACCTAAATTTACAGGAGATGAAGATAAAATGAAATCAATCCTATGGAATGGTTGAGGTTGGTAAAATAATATAATATGACTCCTAGGAAACCAAGAGATTATTTTTTTCATGAAACTTGGAAGTGGTGGATGAGTGTTGATCAAAATACTAGATGGCACTGCACATGGGAATAATTTGAAAAACTCTTCTTAGATAAATGGATTAGGGATACAAAAATGAAGGAAATGTATAGAATTCAAGATGAATTAAAAGAAACACAGGAAGAGATTAAGAAGAAGGGTGAGGATCTATCTAAGATAATATCCCTTAATGAATCACTCATTAAGGAGGTTAAGAAACTAAAACAAGAAAAGACTAGCAAAGACAAGTGGGAAAAAGATGAATCAAGAGAAGATTTGAAAAATAAAGATGAATATATATGTAGATTATGAAGCCATAATAAAAAACTATTGGATGAGATTAAGAGATTGAAATAAGAAAAGAATAATTGTCAAAATAAATAAGAAAGAAGAATCTTGGATGAATAATCTACCAAAAGACAACAAGAGGAAATTTGCAAAAAGGTTGAGGAATCCTTAAATACAGATGAGGTAATGTCAAAAATGAAAGCCAAAATTGAAGAAGTACGTCAGAATTTGTTAGATGGAATCACATTGCAGCTTCAAAAGGAGAAAGAATACAAGATTCAAGAAGGTGAACATGAGATACTTGAAGAAGTTGAACTCTATCTAGAGGATGTACATGCCAAATATGATGGTGTTATATTGAAGGCTAGAGTAATCAAAGACCAAGAAAATATGATTGAGGATTCCATTATCGTTGAAAATAAGATAGATGAAATGCATGTGCAGAGTGAAGGAATACCATCAAATGTGAAACCGTATCGACACCCTCATTACCAAGAAACGTTTCAAGGAAGATAAGAAGGACGATATCAACATTATGAAGGAAGAAGATGGAATACTTGTCAATATTCATGGAACAAGGGATCACCAAACTACTCTTCAACAAGCTATTATCAGAGACCAACAACGACTACAAATTGGACAAGCTTCAACACAAATACATGGAATCAAAGGAAATAAAATTATTCAACAACTAGACACCAAGGATTAAGACCGAAAATAATTAATTTGGATGGATATATCATCAACAATGGAATGAAGAAAGAAGGAACATAAGAATGTCATATTACTTGGTTTCATCACATGTGAAGCCTTTAAATGCAAAGCTTTGAGGACAAAGATTTTTTAAGGAGATTACTGTGTTATGATCCAAGAGGGGCATATATATGGCTAAATGTATATGATATGACCCCAAGGGGGTCATATAGGGCCCTAAATGTACATGTAATGTGTAAATGCATATGTAATAGGGTCAGCCTAGTGATAAAGGGGCCTCATGTGCAAGTGTGAATAACTATATATAAGAGATCATATATTCATTATTGGGAAGTGAATTGTAAAGTATGAATGGTATTGGGTTATTTAGAGGGGGTTCCCCTATTATTTAAGGAGTTATTGTGTAACTTATCTATATTGGAGTTTTTCTCCATGTTGACATTCTATACATGGTGTGTACTTCTGATATTTTATGAGATTTTGAGCATTTGGATCTTAACATTGAGACACATTTCATGGTATATGATATACAGTATATGGTATATGGTACATGGTATGGTACAGGTGTTGATGTATGTTGTTGATGTATACGTTTGATACATGGTATGGTACATGATTGGTACTTGCTATGCATGGTTGATGGTTGAGGCATATGGTACTAGTTGAGGTGCATGGTTGACGCACGATTTGGTACAAGTGTTGGTGCATGGTTGATACACTTGTTGTGATACAGGTTGTGGTACATGGTTGATTCTTGGTATGGTACGGGTTGATAGTTTGGTATATGATTTGGTACATGGTTGAGACACATATCTTGTTGGACATCTAGTTCATAGGTGTCATTGGTATATGATTCCATGTGAGAGGATCCGGTTGAGTTTCGGTGATAGTTACAAGTTGGACAAGTTGACAGTGACAGGTTGAATGCAGTGACAGGTTTACAGGTTATAGGTTGATGTGACGATGGAATTGACAATGGCAGTGATTATGGTAGTGACAATTGTTCTACACTTATATTTCGAGGAAACAGGACGGGGAAAGGAAAGGGGGTTGTATCCTCCTTCTGGTTGGAGTTGGAGAATCAGATAGTTGGAGCTTCCTTCAGGTTGGAGTATGAGAACTAGGTGGTTGGAGCCGTAAAACCCAGGGGGTTGTAGCCTCCTTCTGGTTGGTGCCAGAGAATTTAGGGAGTTGTATCTTCCTTCAGGTTGGAGCCCGTAAATAGGGGGTTCTATCCTCCTTCCAGTTGCAGCTGGAGAATTGAGAAGTTGGTGCTTCCTATGAATGAATTCTTGATATATATAAGAAAACATTATGTGGTTTCCTCCCATTTGAGTTTCCATGTAAATACTAGTGTATTGTGTTCTTGATGTGTTGTTTCTTATATATATATATATATATATATATATATATATATATATATATATATATATATATATATATATATATATATATATATATATNATTGAATGCAATACATTAATGATAAACCGTTGAACATTGTTGATAAAATGAAAGAATATATATTGTGGTTAAAAGTGGTATAAAGTGGTCATATTGATTTACTCCCCCCCCCCCTCTCAGTATTCCAACAATAAAGGTCGTCACTATTAAATAATGCCTATGCAATAATTTGAACACATCTAATGTAACAATACTTACTAGAAGGTTAAAAAAATTTCATCTAGAATGTTCTCAAGAATATATAAATAGTATATATAGGGGTAGAGAGCATGGAAAAACTTGTCTTGTGAAATCATTCTTACTCGAGCTCTGCTCTATTGGAGATTTCTCCCTGGAAGAGGCACATGAACTTTGCTCTCAAGATAATAAAGGTATCATCATTTGCATCTATATTTTCATTGTTCTTATTGTTTCCTCTCTTTCTACTAACTATTTTTGGTAATAATTCTTCTATTGCTCTACATATTTCCTTATGGTACCTTATGTTGGAGTTACTTCACAAACACCTAGGATTATTTTATCCTAAGGTTTTTCCTTGTTTATTAGTCATAATTAT
This sequence comes from Picea engelmannii, assembly GCA_009831015.1. Classification (NCBI taxonomy): domain Eukaryota; kingdom Viridiplantae; phylum Streptophyta; class Pinopsida; order Pinales; family Pinaceae; genus Picea; species Picea engelmannii. The sequence continues at coordinate 211,358 of ML778385.1, read as the reverse complement.
TCATTATCCAGTCTCCTATATTTTAGGGGAGAATATTCCACCTGGAGAATATTCTCTTTCAGTTGACACTTCAGTTTGACTAGTTGAGTTGAGTTTAGATGTTGCATTGGTTTTGTCACCATGAAACATTGGGATCATCACCAGATAATGTACACTTACCTTGGGATCATCACCAGACTGACACATTACCCTTAATTTCCTAAGTTAACTCCTCACTACTCTTTGTTCAGTCAGTTAACTGCAGACTAGTTGACTAGTTAACTTAGTTAGGTGGCAGTTCACTCTCGTAACTTCTTGAGAGACTAGACTAGGTGGCAGTTCACCCCCGTAACTGTTGGTGTGTGTCTATATCACTCTAGACCACCACTATGGTTCGTTGGTTCTCCTCCAGTGTGCACTCATTGAGTTATACAGAGTATATCATGTGTAAATTATTCATTATGCATAATGGTTAATGAGAATTATTACATTCTTTCTCTCTTGTTTCTTCTTTCTCAATTTCTCTCTACACATGTGTGTAGTATTTTCTAGCTAGATATATTTTTTGTAGTTTCAACACATTTACATGGTATCAAATCCAAATGACTGCTAAGAAAAATCTACACCAAATTTATTTGCAGGTACAAAAGATTGAAGACAATGGAAAGATGGATTTCCAAAAATAATTCATTCTTACACCTTACAATTATTTTGCATGGAAGGAGAAAATAGCCATACATCTTTGAACCAAAGGTTTTCACAGGTTAACCATGAATACAGATATAGAACCGACATTAGACATAGAAAAATACAATTACTTAAATCGCATGGATGAGGCACTCGGAACAATTTGCAGTCTTATTTCTACTGATCTCCTTTTTCACATATCTTCCTATAAGACTCCCAATGAATCCTGGACCACATTGGAAGGGATATTTGGGAAACATAATGAGATGAGGGGACACATTATGGAGGTGGATCTTCTCACATTGGATCCAAAAATCTTCGACAATATCCAATATTTCTTTACAAAATTCAAGGATTTACTGTCACAACTCAAAGCTTTCGGGGTTGATAAATTGAAAGAGGAGAAACAAATGGTTCTCACCATTCTCTCCAGGATTGGTCCTAAATTCTCTGTATTCGTATCCACATTCCATTATTTCAAATTCGCCTCCGAAGCCACCTGGAAGATGTCTTCTCTTGAGGACTTTATTGAATCCCTGACACAAGAGAAAACCAATCTCATCAACATGGGCACAATCAAAGGCCCAATGGCTCATGCACTCACTGTGAATGATGACAGACACAAATATCAGAAATATAAATATAAATATAAAGGGAAAGCTCATGCACATCTGAAGAAGGAAGGGTTACAAAAAACCCTTCACTGATGCCTCCGAATCCAAAGGGGAAAAGGGGAGAAATGATCGTACTGTCACAAAGGATTCCATCCATAATCCGCATGCATGCAAAAACAAATAGATATGATGTCTCAAATACTTCAGCAAAAAAAACTTGGAGATCGCATCCCCGAGGGTGCCAAGAAGAATAATCCAGAAGATCTGAATTCCAAGAAAGGAAATTCTAGCCATGCCTTGATTTCCATCAACTCATCTCCCGATGCTTGGATCGTATATTCAGGAGCATCACATCACATGGCTGCCTCAAAAGTAGTATATTATTCTTTGGATGCATGAAAATGTCCTCCTATTCTAATGGGGGACAACTCTTCTTTCGAAGTCACATGCAAAGGAAGGATTGAACTCACCAATGGAATCTTCGAGAATGTGTTGCATGTTCCCAAACTTTCTGTCAACCTTATCTCCATATATCAGATGAAGAATTCCAGCACCGGAAATAAATTCATATTCACACCAAATTCTGTGGACATATACGACATGAAAACCAACTCCAGGGTTGCTACCGATGAGGTAAATCATTAGTCTAGATTGTATGCTTTTTCTAAATTCATTGAACCTAATTTTTCTTTACTGCTTACTCATGCTGATGAAAGTAGTAGGATATGGCACGAAAGGTTTGGGCATTTGAATTTTAGATACATGAAACAACTTAGCAAGAAAATATTGGTTGATGGTCTACCAGAAATCCACTTCGCCAAGGGAGTATGTGAGGGATGTGTTCTCAGAAAACACCCTCAAGATAAATTTAACAAAGGAAAATCTCAGCGAGCTTCCACACCTTTAGATATGATCCACAGTGACCTTATGGGTCCTTTTCCGCATCCATCCATAAAAAAAGAGAGGTTTTTTCTCATTTTTGTTGATGATTTCTCACGTTTTACATGGATCTACTTTCTCAGGAGAAAATCTGATGTCTTTCAACACCTCAAATATTTCAAAGCCTTAGTTGAGACACAGTTCGGAAAGAATATAAAATTCCTCCGAACTGATAACGTGGGAGAGTATGTAAATCATGAGATCCATAATATTTTCCATGATTCAGAGATTCAGTTGCAACACACAGTTCCCTATACTCTGTAGCAAAACGGAGTTGTTGAGCAGAAAAACAGATCTCTAAAGGAGATGGCATCTTGCATGCTACATGCAAAGTCACTACCACGGAGACTATGGGATGAAGCACTTAATTTTGAAGCATACATCCAAAACAGATCTCCCCATAGATTTGTTGAGGATAAGACCCCCTATGAGGCTTGGAGTAGCCTCAAATCGGAAGTGACCCAATTTCGCATTTTCGCTTCACGTGCATGGGCCCGGATTCCCTCTGAAAAGAGGAAGTCACTTGATCCACAAAGCACTGAATGTATTTTTTTTGGATACCTCGATGGTGTGAAGGGATATCGTCTTATTGATGTTTCCTCAGACCAAATCATCATTGAGCGAAGTGTCCAATTCGAGGAAAGTGTATGCATGCACCTCAATAGCTGCATGTAGACACCTTCATTCTTCCACCTGTCTGAGATGATGAGAATGCAGACACCTTCATTCTTCTTTAGATGAGATTTATGATTCAAAGGACTCAAATGATTCAGATTTAGAGTCAGTATAGTCGGATGCAGAGTCAAAGCATCCAGATGGAGTTGCAAATATAGAGAAGAGTCCCAAGTGGGCACATAATACTCTTCAGGATGTAGGGGATCTCGTTGGTGATCCAGTTGATACTAGGAGGACTCGATCTGATTTCGAGGATCCTTCTGTTGCACTCACTACCACTGAACCATTTCCCTCCAGGCGTATTTTCTTGGTTTAGTCTTCAGATCCATAGTCTTATGGTGAGGCTGCTTGAAATCCCTTTTGGGAATCCGTCATGCCGGAGGAGTACAACTCCCTCCTCCAGAACCAGACTTGGGATCTGGTTCCCCTTGCTTCTAAGATGAAACTTGTCATATGCAGATGAGTCTACAAGACCAAGAGAACAGTGGATAGACAGATCAACAGATACAAAGCCAGGCTTGTCTCCAAAGGCTTTCAACAGGTTCATGGTATTGACTATGATGAGACCTTCGCTCCAATAGACAAAATGGATTCCATATGATTGGAACTTTCCATTGCGGCAACCAAGGGATGGGAATTCCATCAGATGGATGTGAAGAATGCATTTATTCATGGTGATATCTCTAAGGATATCTATATGGAGAAACCCCAGGGATTTATGTAGGACTCATCTTTGGTCTATCGAATGAAGAAGTCTCTTTATGGCCTCAAGTAGGCTCTAATGGCATGGTATGCCATGATGGACTCCTACCTGTTGTCACAGAACGTTGTACGTTGTAAATCAGACATGAATTTCTACATGCTCAGGACGATTGATTCACTTTTACTTTTAGTTTTGTATTTTGATGATTTGTTGATCACCGATTGCTCGACTTCAGCGATTGCTGCAGTCAAGAGGATTCTACATGAAAGGTTTTTGATGATGGACATGGGTCCACTACACATCTTCCTTGGACTCAGGATCGGTCAAGATGCATAAGGCATCAAATTGTCTCAGGCCAAGTATGCACGAGATATCCTTAGAGATTCCACATGACAGACTACAAGTCTGCTCTGGATCCTTTCCTATCAGGAGTCAAACTTGAGGATGGCGGGGAGACTCCACTAGTTGACAGCACACTGTATAGACAACTAGTGGGGAGCTTGTTGTATCTCACACACTCCAGACTAGACCCCTCATATGCAGTTAGCGCAGTTTCCAGGTTCATGCAGGAGCTGTATGAGATACATTGGAAGGCTCCAAAGCGTATCCTTCGATACGTACAGGGAACCATCACCTTTTGGATTCATTATGAAACAGACTCTACATTAGATCTCATTGGGTTTACTGATTCTGACTGGGCTGGCAATAAAACTGATCGCAAATCCACATCTAGTTACTCACTCAGTCTTGGTTCTGAGCCTATCTATTGGCCGAGCAAGAAGCAAGCTACCATTGCTCTATATTTAGCTAAGGCGGAGTACAAAGGGGTAGTTAACATAACCATTTAGGCTATGTGGCTACAACATTTTCTCACTGAGTTGGGAATTCAGTTTCATCGGTCGATCGTCATCTGGTGTGACAAACAGAGCACTCTGAAGTTCTGCAGAGATCCATTTCAGAGGAAACGGACGAAGCACATCGAGATCGACATGCACTACATATGGGACTTATTACACGAGGGGATCATCAACTTACAGTTATGTCCTTCAGTAGAATAGAAGACAAACATATTCACCAATACCTTCACTGAGCAAAAGTTCCATTCTCTACAAAGTCATCTTATAGTGAAGGACACAGTTTCCTAGCAACTGTAATTCTTCTTTTTACATACATTGTACCTGGAGAGGGGGGGGAGGTTTCCCATGAGGTTTTCCCTCTTTCCTCACTTTTATTTCAGTGTATCTTTTTTAATAGGGTACCTAACATGGCCTCGTTGCTGGGACCCATTCTTTATTTTCACCATAGTGATGTTCAGGGGAGGTGTTGGAGTTACTTCACACACACCTAGGATTTCTTTTTCCTAAGGTTTTTCCTTGTTTATTAGTCATAATTAGTCATTATCCAGTCTCCTATATTTCAGGGGAGAATATTCCACCTCGAGAATATTCTCTTTCAGTTGACACTTCAGTTTGACTAGTTGAGTTGAGTTTTGCATTGGTTTTGTCACCATGCAACATTGGGATCATCACCAACTAATGCACACTTGCCTTGGGATCATCACCAGACTGGCAAATTACCCTTGATTTCCTGAGTTAACTCCTCACTACTCTTTGTTCATTCAGTTAATTGAAGACTAGTTGACTAGTTAACTCAGCTAGGTGGCAGTTCACTCTCGTAACTGCCTGAGAAACTAGACTAGGTGGCAGTTCACTCCCGTAACTGAAGGTGTGTGTCCAAATCACTCTAGACCACCACTATGGCGCATTGGTTCTACTCCAGTGCACACTCATTGAGTTATACAAAGTATATCATGTGTAAATTATTCATTATTCATAACGATTAATGAGAATTCTTCCATTCTTTCTCTCTTGCTTCTTCTTTCTCAATTTATCTTTGCACATGTGTGTAGTATTTTCTAGATAGATCTATTTTGTGCAGTTTCAACACCTTTACACCTTACATGTAGTACTCAACACTAAAAAGAAACTTGGCAGACTTGTCTACTATGTACTTTATCATCCACAGACTCAGTAGATCTACCATGTGCTTTATCACTTTTGGACTCAATGGTAGTAGTTATTAGTCATAAATAGGTTCTCTATGACATGTATTAGAATTGTGTAATGTCATATAAATTTGATCGTACGTTGGGTACAATCCTATGTAAGATTAGGACTTTGTCCATCCATATAATCATAATATTGAGTATGAATCTACATCTCTCACATACATATCAAATTTGTTAATTAAAACCAAATTTCATGATGCATAGATGTATCTTTCATGTATGTTTTGAATTGACACACCACCCTGTCAAAATCTAGAATGTACTATATGGAGATAAATTATGCTAAAGAAAGAAGGGTCTCCATTTGTACATGTGAATAGAGGAATCACAATTATTTAACTATGATAACAAGAATGAATTCAATCCTTGATTCTTTAACTAGGGTAGAAATAATGCATTAGATCTCCATTGTATGGGGAAATGGATACCATGGTGATCATGGAAAATAAAACTAGGGGTTTAGAAGTTTGCAAACAAGTCATGTATAACATAAAATAATTGACATTTGTTAGTATGCCTAATACCACCTCAAAAATGACATGTTAATGTGTATGTGACTTGTTAACATAAACTCTATGAGAAGATGTTATCTTTTCTATGAGCCATTGCACTTTTTTTATGTTGATGCCCAAGAGTAAGCTCTCTATGAGGTAGGTTCCTGTCTTATTTATGAGTCATTTACACATTTTTGCATGAATTTTTTTCATTGAAAAAAATAAAAATGTTATATATCATTTTATTAATTAAGATTATTGTGTTAAAAATAAATGATAATAGTTGTTATTTTAAGTGTTTGGCTAGTTATATATAAATTTGGTGTCATGGAACTTTTTCAAGAGTAGGCATAAACATAATGGGGTTATTCTCTTATTTACTATCATATAAATTATCATCATTAATGATGAAAACAATCTTTATGATTAATCTACTTGTTTTTAATTATATGGAATTTTGTTCACAACATATTATTGTATTTCAAATGTAAGTTTAAATGTTTTAGTTATTTATGAGTTAGCTCAACTAATTGTCATCAATGTTATTGGACATCTAGATATAAAATATACCGGTTTCACTAAACAAATACAATGCCCATAATTTATATCTCAAACACCAATAATAATATTTTTTTTTAAATATTAACATGTAAATTTTGATTTATATCATGTAAAAACATGTTATATCTTTCAAATGTTTATTCTTATGAAAATAATTGCATTACAAAAAAATGCACAAAAATATATGTGTACATATCTCAACAATGATAATATATATACAACTATATACATCTACACATATATTATTCTTATTGAAATATACACATATTATTTTAAGTGCTTATCTCTAGCCTATTTTAAGTGCTTCTCTCTAGCCGAAGAGTAAGTATAAATATAAACTACCACATTAATTAGTCAAGAGTTACTATAAATATAGTCTACCACATTAATTAGTTAACTCATAAATCCCTTAATGAAAACCAATGCAACCTACCACAGTTAGCAGTTAGATTGGAAATTGAATAAACGTGTTAAACAATAAGTTATCACTTAAAACATGTTTTACAATTTTCTCACACCACACATTCTAATTAAATTATATGTTTAAATGTATCACACACTAAACGAATAAATGCAATCACAAGAAAAGAAAATGCTACACACCTTCCAAATAATCCACCACTTAGAACAAAAGTCTAAGACTAAGTTAATGTAAGAAATGAATGAATCAACCAAAAGGAAACAAAATGTTACACACCTCCCAAATAATCCACCACTTCAAAAAAAAGCCCATTTATTCTAACACTTAATAAAAAAAAATGAATAAATGCAGCCAAAAGGAAAGAAATTGTTGTACAACTCAAAGCAATTCATCTCTTCAAACAAAAGTCTCTTTTTCTCCAACTCTTTTACCATAGCCAAGGGAATGGTTAACACAACAAGGAAACTTGTCCACCTTTCAAACGGTCATTTTTATTTGGAGTGCATCAGGAATCAAAATAGAAGTTGCCATTTCCTTTCAAGAGCCCTCTAGCTTGTCATAGTAAGGCATAAATTTATTTCCCATGCAAATGAAAATTAAAATAAAAAATCACTTGTCAAATTTGAAATGAAAACTGGTTTAGATTTTTTCAATTGAAGGGTAAGAAATTTTTTCATATATATTCTACTTTTCATTGTTTTTATGGGTTTTTTCTTTTATTAGTTTTTTCTCTATACCTTAACAATAAGAAAAAATAAAATAATGGTGTTGACCCTTGACCAGGTTTCGTGGAAATGATGGTCATGTTTGACCAATTTTGGGGACTTCGACAGGCTAGTCGAAGACGGAGCACCAGGCGAAGCGGAGATCGCGCGATCTCACCCCCTTTTGTGGTATTTTTGGGTTTAGGGTTTATGTAACGGGTATGGGATGTCGGCCCATGGGTCTTACCCATGGTTAGGCCCCTTTTGTAATGTATAAATAGATATCTAGGCGATGTAAGAAAGACATTAGATCTAAGAGGTATGTGATGCTAAGTGTTTTATTATGCTAAGTGCAAGTGATGTAAGTGGTTGGATCTATGTGATTGAGTTAGCTCTGTGCATATTGTGTATTGAGAACTTGCAGGGCTAAGTGCAAGTGATTGTAAGAAAGGCTTTGTGTTGTGCCAAGCTCGGGGAAGAAGGATCTGGCGAGGTGCGCACATATCTCCTGTCCTATGTGGAGCTGGTCTTGATGCTCTATGCATGTAAGGAGATTGATAGAAGATAATAAATAAGATGAAGAGTTGGTGGATGTAGCCCCACGCCGGGGGTGAACCACGTATATCTTGTGTTATGATTGCTTTTGTGTGATTGATGTGATTTATGCTTAGTGTTGTCATCTTATGTATGTTAGATGCATCTAATATAATATCTTAGTTCTTAGTAATGTGAATGAATGCTAGATCTACTCTATTTCTATGTTCTAAGTGTTTGGGTGTGTTAGATCTTGTTGAATAATACATTTCTCTGTAATTAGGGTTTTACCTGCGATGTGAATAAGGGTTAAATGCTAATGAATGTTAACTGCTAAGTGCTTTGTTAACTACTATGATCACAGATCTGTGTCCTAGCTAGGTTGTAGACGCTTGAGTCATGCAACCCCCCTACCTCTACCTCGGGTGAGACTTCATCTCCTTCGCAGGTTTTGCCAAAAGGGTCGATAGTTAGGGTTTTGTTGGTGCATTGTTGTAGCGTTGAACCTTGGGTCTGCCCCTGTGCCAACAAATGGTTCTGTTGTCGGGAACTGAAACTGTGATTGTTGGGAACTGAGGAAAAGAGAAAGCTTTGTGTGTAGATCTGTTGTTGTAGTGTGTAGTACTCTACCTGAGTTGTGAAGCTATGTGCTAAGAAGAGAAGTCTGATCTGAAGAAAAGAGGTAAGATCTTAAAGCTTTGTGCTCTGATAAAGGTAAGATAAGTGGAAATTTTTGCTTTGAAAGAATGGATCTAGGTATGTTTGATAGATTTGGTCCTAGTTTGAAAACTAGGGCACAACTCGAAGAAAAAAGATATGATATGAATAGATCTGATAGAAATAGTGAAAGATATGTTATTCCTATGCATAGAAAGAATTGTTGGACTAACAAGTGGATGTAGGATCCTAGAAAGATGTTTTTGTAGGTCCATCACTGTGATCCCAATGCGGAGTATAGAAAAGGTTGGGGATCGTTTAAGAGAAATAGAGGATTGACTCTTTGTTATAGTTGTAGAAGACCGAGACATCTTGCTAAGGAATTCCCTGGTAGAAGTCCTATTTTCCTTTGTTGTAAATATATTGAACATGAAGTTTTGGATTTCCCTAGAATGATTAATCAAGTTGAAAAGATGAATATGAGACAAGAAAACCCCGAGGAAGGCCAAGGGACTAAGAATATGATGAAAAACCAGAAAGAATCAGAGGCTATATTATTTCAGATGAAAGAAACACTGAATGATCACAGAGACAACAGTTTATCAAAGATTTTAAAAAAGAAAGAGTGCATAGAAGAAAGAATAGGAGACTTCAAAATAGACTCTGTATTGGATGCAGAAACACGGGTGAACATTATGACAGAAATTACTTGGGAAATATTAGGAAAGCCTGCTATGGTTCCTTCACTAGGAGGAATATGATTGTTTAAAGGAAAGTTGATAACTCTATGTGGAAGAATTACCCATGTACCTATGATTTCTCATGGATCATCGACAGAAGAATAATTCAAGGTCATTAAGTTTTTTGAGAATAATGAACCCCTTGCACTTTTGTTAGGAAGGACTTGGATTGAGAAAGATCAGATCCGAAGGAAAGAAGAAGAGGAAAATCTAGAATAGAAAAAGAAAGAATTAAGGGATTTCATGGCTAGGAGAATAATGCGCTTACTAGAAGAATAGGAGGACAAGTCGAAGCAACTAAGGGCCAAAGACTTAGTTGTCGAAGTTGAAAGAATGGAAGAAGACTTAGAGAACTTATCCATGCAGGAGAGCAGAGCACCTACTCAAGAAGAAGTAAGAGAAGAAGTATTATCCTCGAACCTTGTGAAATATTCTCAACAGTGCGAAGTTACTATGCTAATAAAAGATAAGAACAAGAATGGAAAGAGGAATCTAAAGACACAGATCACAGGAAAGAAAGCTAGAAAGCTCAGTAAAAAGAAAGCAAAGATAGAAAAATTGCAGGAGGTTTCGGGGAGGACTTCACAAAAGGAAGGCTTGCAGAACTTGAACCTCGCTGGAATATCATAACATAACCGATTGGTACTTTGCCATGGCAAAGCAATATGACCGTTAGAGGCATCCTGACCATTATAACAATGCTCCAGAACGACTAGAAACACAGTTATTGATGGAACGCTCACCATTGGACCGTTGGGACCACGCCATAATGGATGGAATTGTATTGATCGAGGCATTCCTACTCATTGGAAGAGTCTGTTACGACGTTGTCTATTTATCCCATCGAGCATTGCACCGTGGACACTTTTACCAATTGTGGTTATTCGAGCTCACATAGAGATGACTATTACCATGTTGTGCTTATTGAGACCTCACCATCCATTTTTCTACCTTGATTATTTGTTCACCGACCTGAGATATCAGATATCGAGTGTGTATGTCGGGTGACTTTAGCGTAGTAGATAAATTCATTGAAGAGATTCTCATAGACCTCATGGCTGAGAAGGTCATTCTTGCATGAGTACAAGCTTCGTCGACAAGAGGAGTGCAAGCATCCCCATCGACTGCACGTCGATCTGGGCCCTCCTGAACTGCAACAGAGAAATGAACCAAGCACCGTAATGAGTTGGCGAATGCGAAGCTCATCCCATCAATCCTGCCCGACTACATCCCACCTCTGGATGGCACGGTGAGTCATGGAAGCATCCTGAGGGACTTCGACTACACATTGATCATTGTGTACCTCCCGAAGGGGATACACACAGTAGGACCACAGTTGGAGAGGATTATGATGCTTAAGACCAGTGACTTAAACTTGGGAGACCGCAAAAACTATGAAATTCTCGCACCACACAAGTATTTTACCAAGACAACGGGAACAAGTCGAATATAATCCCCCATACGTGGACCATGGACATCGTAAGATCGACCATCCTCAATGTAATGAAGTTACCATACTTAGGCAGACATCAGGAGGTTAACGTGTGCATTAAACTCCTGTTGTCATGCTTCCATGGATGGTTACCTATGTTTGGACAGGTGCATCACAGTATATCCAACGTTGATCCACCGGATCACCGGATTGAGCATGCAAGGACCAGACCCACAAGACTTTTACCCAGGGAAGGTTGTGTTGATTAAGGTTGGTTGTCATTGATGTCAACCCTTGAAGAAAGCCCCGTAGCACAAAGGTTTGGGTAATGGACCCAATATTGTTTGATGTAAATATGAATCATTATTGTTTTGTCATGGTAAATAAGAAGTAAATATGGATGAGCTCCAAAGTGGTCCCCTTATGGTAAAATCCCTCACGGGAAGACTCTTTGAGAAGTAAGAGAACCCATGCTTAATTGTGGAATAATGAGATGAAGGATACTAAATTTGTCAGGGAAACTATCTTATATGGATAGTACTTGTCATTCCATTTTTGGTGGTATGTGGAACGTAACATAACTCTTCACGGTTAGAGAGTTGTGGCAATGAGAATTTGGAGACCCCAGGTTTGGGTAATGGACCCAAGTTTGTTCGATGGGTAACATTATGAGTTATGATATATTTTTAGATTATACTATTCTATATGGTTATTACATGTCATTCCATTTCTGGTGGTATGCGTAACGTCATATAACTCCTCATGGTTTGAGAGTTATGGCCTTACGAAGTTGGAGAACCCTCATATGTCATCTAGAAGCCCCAAAAGGCCAAAGTAGTCAAAGTGGTTTAAGAGATTTTTAAAGGATAAATAATAAAGTGAACTGATGAGTGTATTATATTTCAAATTGAATACAAAATAAATTATTTCAATAATAATTTTAATGGAGAAATTAGAAGTGGGTTAACCCTAAAATAAGGAAAGTCGACCAAGTGACCTAGAAGATGTTTTTAAGGAAGCTACTTAGAGAGTATAAATAAGAGGCAAGGCTCTCTCATTTAACACACACTTGAGCATATTGAATATATATAGGTGTCTAAGATAACCAAGGATATCTAAACTGGAATTTTGAGTGAAAGTGAAGAAAAGAAGGCCAAAATGCAAGGAAGGATAAATTCTTTTGATGGTGCTTTCTAAGGTATGTCATTTACAGGTCATCTCACCATTTTCGCTATAACGTTTTTTCTATAATGATTCAGATCATGCAATTGTTATGAAATTGAGAAAACATATCAAAGTATATGTGGTAAAATAATCAGCTTTTTGGTCGTTGTATTTTGGGATTTGCACTCCATGAAAAATAGGGTTTGTGGCTAGTCCTGAAACTAGTCAAAAACATGTGGTTTGGGTAAAAACGTCGTAACTTCTTCATAAGAGATCCAAATTCATTGAGACCAAATGTGTTGGTTAGGGTATTGTCTGAAGTATAATGTGTAATAGTTTCATATCAATTCATAAAATATTACGTGTGGGGCACACTCTACAAGGTTGCTCTCTAGAATAACCCATAATTCAGCAAGGTATGCCATTTTTGCTATAACTCCTTTTATGAGAGGTTCTAAGTAGTGAAACTTGGAGGAATTGCATAAAACACATTGAATAACATTGTGTATCAGTTTCAGATCTTTATACATTACAGGTACAAAGTTATGATTACTTCAAGTTAGGGTTGTTGACTAATCCAAAACTAGGCATGTGAGACTAAAGAAAAGTTTGATAAAAATGTTAGTCTCTTGTTGTTAAAGTTAAGGAAGGTTTGAAGGAATGTGATCATATACACTAGGTCTATTACAGAGCTACAAATCATATTTGGATGATGAAATTGAGGAGGGATTTTGGTTGAGTTACATGTTGAGTACATGGTTGGGACAAGTAGTTGATGAGTTGGCACATACATGAGGTGTATAGTTGATGATGTTGGTTGATGAGTAGTTGACACATGGTTGGTACATACTTGGTACATGGTTGGATGCACTTGTTTATGGTATAAGTTGATTACAGGTTGTTTGGTACAGGTTGGTGCATGGTTGATGCACTTGTTTATGGTACATGTTGATTACAGGTTGAGGTACATGTTGATGCATGGTTCAAATTTATTGGTACAGATTTACAGCGGTATATCTCATAGTGATAGTGTAACAGTGATTCCATCATTCTACTTCTACTTCAGAGTGGCAGGATGGGGCAAGGACAGGTGGTTGTAGCCACCTTCCGGTTGTAGTCGGAGAACATAGGGGGTTGTAGCCTCCTTCTGGTTGTAGCCAGAGAATTATGGAGTTGTAGCTTCCCTCAGGTTGTAGCCTGAGAAACTAGGGGGTTGGAGCCTCCTTCTAGTTGCAGTTGGAAAACAAAGGAAGTTGGTGCTTCCAATGAATGTAATTCTTCAAGACATATAAGAAAAAGCATTATGTGGTTTTCTCCTGACTTGGGTTTCCACATAAAACACTGGTGTATTGTGTATGTATGTGATTATTTATTTCTTACTGCTCATTATTGGATAATAATTCTACATTGATATAACAATTGAAGAAAAAGAATTATAATTACGCTATTACTGATTCATCCCCCCTCTCAGTAATCCAACAATTGGTATCAGAGAAGGTTCCTTTAGAAATCATTTTAACCACTAAAAGGTAGATCATGGAGAGTACCAACTCGTATAAAAATGGAATACCACAGTTTTATGGACATAAGTATGCTTTTTGGAGCATAAGGATGAAAGCATATATACAGGGACAGGGATTTCAAGTTTGGCAATCAATTGTAGATGGATACACAACACCAGCAGTTCCACCAACAAATGACAAAGTAGTGAAACTCGGTGAGAATAATCTGAAAGACAAAAATGTACTTTTGAATGGTCTCAGTGATATGGTGTTCACCAAAGTTGCACATTGTAAATCTGCTAAAGAGATTTGGGACAAGCTTTGAAATATTTATGAAGGAGATTCAAAAGTCAAAGAAGCAAAGCTTCAAACTTACAGAGGTCAATTCGAACAACTAAAAATGAAGGAAGATGAAAATATCGTAGCCTACTTCTTACGAGTCTATGAAACAGTGAATGCAATCATAGGATTGGGAGAAGAAATCGAAGAATCTGTAATTGTTCAAAAGGTACTAAGATCTCTTCCTATGAGATTCAACCTTAAGATATCAACACTAGAAGAAAGATTGGATCTAAACTCAATAAGAATGGATGAACTGCATGGAATCTTCACAGCATATGAGATGAGAACTGAACAGTAAAATCTAGATGTAAAAGAAGCAGCCTTCAAAGCATCCAAAAGATCAAAGCAAAAGAAAAGGAAACAAGAAGAATATAGCAGCATCAGCGACGTCTCAGAAGATGATGAAGAAGTGGACAACTTCGTCAAATGATTGAACAAGGGAATGAACGGTAGGTATAGAGGTAAGATTGCTTTAATTTGTTTTAATTGTGATGGTATTTGTCATTTTGCTAACACATGTCTTCATAAGAAAAAGAGAAATGATGAGGTTACTCAAAAGGAAGACAAACATATAAAGGTAAAATAACTACAAATAAATTTTTCAAGAAAATATTTTTCACCAAAGAAGACATCTCATCATTAGATGAAGATGAAGTCAGTGACAGTGAAATAGGGAGAGTTCTATTCATGGCTGTAGAAGACACTGATAAAGAAGACTCTGAAGAAGAATATGAAGAATCATATGAAGAAGAAATTGAAGAGGCAAAAGTTGACTTCCGAGAAGAAGTAATGAGTGCCATAGAAGTTATCAGAAGAGAAAACAAGAAAAACAAGAAACTACAAGCAGAACTAGATAAGAAAAAAGACACTCAAGAACTAGAACAACTGATCACAAAATTGAAGGTTCAAATAGAAGAAGATAAAAGAATTGAAGAAGCACTCAAAGAACAACTAGAAGGAAAGGACAGGATCATTGGAAACCTGGAAGCAGAGATTGTCACACTAAGAAAGGATATTCAAAAGAAAAATATGTCGAATAGCTCAAAAGTTCTAGATGACATTATCAACAGTCAAAAATATCATATTGACAAGTCCGGACTTGGATACAATCAGACAGAAAAGGGATCAAGTTCCAAAACAACAGAGCAATAAAAAAATCCAAAAATCTTTGCAGAAATAATCAAAGGGGATAAAAATATATACAAGGAAGATTATAGGGACACTCCTCCACCGAGAAGATTCATATTTCAGAATCAACAATAGATAGACATGCCTCAAGAAGAAGAAGGATTTATAGGAGCACCTCCTTTCAGAAGATCTTCAACTACCAGGTATCAAACTATATTTGTTGGTTTATGTTATGCATGTAATAATTTTGGACATAAAGTTGTAAATTTCAAAGCTAACAACATGAACAATAGATACTTTGAGAGCCATACACAAAGGGGTTATTCAAGAATACCTAGTGAAACACAGAGAAGAAGTTACAATAGGTTTGAATCTTTGAGCACTGAAGTGGAATGTTACAAATGTAACAATTTTGGACACATGGCCAAAAATTGTAG
>ML778385.1:95576-172965 GCA_009831015.1 Picea engelmannii | reverse complement strand
TTTTTTATGGAAAGTGGTTAACCCTAAAATAAGGAAAATAGGTTAAGTGACCTAGAAATGGGTTAAGTGACCTAAAAATTGGTTAAGTGACCTAGAGGATGAAAGTATAAATAAGATAGCAATGGTCTCTTGTAGATCATCTTTTTTGTGGATCAATAGAGAGCTTCTTGTGAGAATATCTTTTGGGGTATTGATGGAGAGATTCTTGAGCATTTTTGGTGTGGAACACTTGAGAATATTGAATATATATATATATAGGTGACTGAGGTAACCAAGGATATCCAAGCCTAATTTTAGAAATAAGGTGAAGAAAAGAGGGTCAGAATTGAAGGGAGCATAAATTCTATGGTATGTTATTTACAAGTCATCTCACCATTTTCGCTATAACTTTTTTTCTATAATGATTCAAACCGTGAAATTACTATTTCATTGAGAAAACATACCCAAGTATCTATGGTAAAAAATTAAGCTTTCGGGTCATTGTATTTTGGGAGTTACACTCCGTGGAAAATAGGGTTTGTGGCTAGTCCTGAAACTAGTCAAAAACAGGTGTTTCGGGTAAAAACATCACAACTTCTTCATAACAGATCCAAATTCAGTGAGAAAAATGTGTTGGTTAGGGTACAATATGTAGTATGTTTTATAATAGTTTCATATCAATTCAATGAATATTTTGTGTGGGGCACGCTCTACAAGGTCGCTCTCTAGAATAAGCCAAAATTCAGCAAGGTATGTCATTTTTTCTATAACTCTTTTTCTGAGAGGTTCCAGGTAGTGCCACCTGGAGGAATTGCATAAAACACACTGAATAACATTGTATATCAGTTTCATATATTTATTCATTACATGTACAAATTTATGATTATTTCAAGTTGGGGTTGTTGACTAATCCAAAACTAATCATGGTTGAGACAAGCAGTTGATCAGTTGGCACATACATGAGGTGTATAGTTGATGATGTTGGTACATATTGATGATTAATTGTTCATGAATAGTTGACACATGATTGGTATATACTTGGTACATGGTTGGATGCACTTGTTTATGGTGCAGGTTGATTACAGGTTGTTCGGCATAGGTTGGTGCATGGTTGATGCACTTGTTTATGTTGACAAATTGATATCTGTTGAGGATTGTTGCCTCATCTCAGTTGGTGCTGAGAATGTAAGTTGAGTCTTACATATAGATCTGGTGCTCTTGTAGAGTTGTACTCTATTCAGTTGTTGCTGAAAAACCCTCGGATTGAAGTCCATAATAAAAATAAAAATTGTACATACATCTTGTGTTATTTGTGTTCCTTGTGGAGATGATTTGTTGATGATATGTTGTTGATATATGTTGCTAATATATATTCACATATAACTGATTATAAATGAAAGCAATGAGTAATGAGAAAATTTTGAATGTTAACTAAGGATTTTTTGTGTAAGAGGGAAGTTTTGGGAAAAAGATCCCCACACTGATTCACCCCCCCCCCTCTAAGTGTGGTAGGTGTGTCCAACAGGTAGAACAACGATTGGAAGGATTGGTGATCGACAAAGTTATTCAGGAGTTCACCGAGAAGGAGGCTCTGGCGAAGCAGCAGGTCAAGGCAGCTCGATCTAAGATCGAGACCTTCGAGGCAAAGTTACCAAGATCAGAGTGACTCGGGATGATTCACATGTGAGTGTTGGGGGCCTCTTGGCCCTTGACCAGGTTTGTGGAAACGCTGGTCATGTTTGACCAATTTTGAGGACTTCAACAGGCTGGTTGAAGATGGAGTGCCAAAAGAAGCGAAGATCCCAGGATCTCGCCCTTGTTTGCAGGATTTTTGGGTTTAGGGTTTATGTAACGGGTATGGGATGTCGGCCCATGGGTCTTACCCATGCTTAGACCCCTTTTGTAATGTATAAATAGATATCTAGGTGATGTAAGAAAGACATTAGATCTAAGAGGTATGCGATGCTAAGTGTTTTATTATGCTAAGTGCAAGTGATGTAAGCGGTTGGATCCATGTGATTGAGTTAGCTCTGTGCATATTATGTATTGAGAACTTGCAGAGCTAAGTGCAAGTGATTGTAAGAAAGGATTTGTGCTGTGCCAAGCTCAGGGAAGGAGGATCTGACGAGGTGCATGCAAATCTCCTATCCTATGTGGAGTTGGTATTGATTCTCTATGAATGTATGGAGATTGATAGAAGATAATAAAGAAGACGAAGAGTTGGTGGACGTAGCCCCACGCTGGGGGTGAACCACGTATATCCTATGTTATGATTGATTTTGTGTGATTGATGTGATTTATGCTTAGTGTTGTCATCTTTATGTATGTTAGATGCATCTGATATAATATCTTAGTGCTTAGTAATGTGAATGAATGCTAGATATGCTCTATTTCTATGTGTTAAGTGCTTGGGTGTGTTAGATCTTGTTGAATATTGCACTGCTATGTAATTAGGGTTTTACCTGTGATGTGAATAAGGGTTAAATGCTAATGAATGTTAACTGCTAAGTGCTTTTTTAAGTACCATGATCATAGATTTGTGTCCCAGTTAGGTTGTAGACACTTGAGTCCCGCAAACCCCCAGTGCCTCTACCTCGGGTGAGACTTCATCTGCTTCGCAGGTGTTGCCGAAAGGGTCGATAGTTAGGGTTTTGTTGGTGCCCTGTTGTAGCATTGAACCCTTTGTCTGCCCTTGTGCCAACAAATGTTTACATTTTTTCCCTCTATCATGTCAGTTGAAAAGAAGAACTGTTATTATTTTTGTACAATAAAATCCTATTTTCATGGAGCTCATGCACGATTGTATCTTCTATTTATTAAAGCTACAACTTAGTAATGAAAATTGAGGATCAAATTTTGTCCATCAAGTGTAACAAATTTTTCCCATTTTTTCACTGTGCGTCTTCCTCTACACGGTACCCATCCATCTTCTAGGTATTTTCTTTCACGGTAAGCAGATCAACCGTGCATCTTCTTATTCACCTTAATATATTGCTATAGTAATAGTTTATTTTAAGGTATTATGTAATAAATGTTGTTTTAACATGTTTTATATAATTTTTAAGGAATCTCTTCAGAGATGCTAGCGAGGAAGGACGCTTGCGAGGTATGCATGCATGTGCTTGACTTTCCTTATAGGTGCACCATATTTGCACTGTTGTGGGTGGGATTAATTAGCGAAAAAATCACACACAATCAACCCACCATTGAACATATAGATTTCAAATCATTTTTCTCACCATTCTGGAAGATCGACTGACCCGATATAAGAGGAGGGTCAAAATATTCTCCCAATGTGTACGATTCCAAGCTAGAAATTTGAGAAGATCGAGGCCTTGAAATGGGCATCTGTGTTAGCATTTGAGGATCAATGTTTTATTTAAAGTACTGAGATTTGAGATTTTTTGTTGTGAGGTTTTCTAGATTCTAATGTTTTACATGTTGTGGCCACCAACGGGTACAATGAAAAATCATTTATTTTTGTTGAAAATGAGCTTTGTTAAACCTAGTTTAGGTAGTTTGGAAAAAGTTGGTCGCGGTGAATTTTTTTGAGTGCAATACTCTATGTTGTCATTTTTTTACACTAAAATTTATAGAATGTGCCTAACCGGTTAAGAGGAAAATCCTTGATCTTCTCTTTTTTTTATCTTTCTTAAGTTTGGATTTCCTTTCTTATAGGATACACTTAACCAACTAAGAGAAAAATACTTGATCCAATCCTCCTCTTTTTTCTCTTTTCTTTTTTAAGTTTGCATTGTCTTTCTCATCTTTGTATGCGTACAAGGTAACATGTCAAGCTTAAGTTTTCCACAAATATATCTCATATAAAATAGTGGTTTTTTGGTCACCTTAAATTAATTGCAGAGTGATATATTATTTTTCCGAATACAAATCTTTGAAAAATATGGAAAAAAAATCGGTGTATTGGAGCAATGACTAAAAGAGTTTTCCTCAACTACGACTCCTCTATGACGGTTCAATGTGTAATGGAGCAATGTCCATTTACTAATAGTTTGGCTGAAAGTTTGTCTTTTTCAGTCGAAAGTCAGTTTTAATGGAAAAAACAACTTTTGGCCAAAAACATTTTTTTGACCAAAAATTTGAAAATCAAACATTCGTTGACCGAAACAAAAATTGGGGGGGACGCAATGATTTGGCACAGAAAGATATGAATCCTTTCAGTTGAAATACTTTTAACACATTTGTGCAACAAATTCACTCTGCACTTTCACTATTTTTTCTTTTGGGGGCAACATTTTCATTGTTTTCTCTTTATTGGGGCAACATTTTTGTTATTTTTCACTTATTGGAGCAACATTTTCTCAATTGAATATTTTCTTCAACAATTTTTTTGAAAGTGGATTTTTTCATAAACAAATTCTTCATATATCAAAGAGAGTTTTTTGGAAGGTAAGTTTTCTTAAACAATTAATTTCAAAGTCAATATATTTTTTGAATAATTATTTTCATAAGGAAGGTTTTCTCAAGCAAATTTTTTCAAGATCAAAGTTTTTTTAACCTGTGTTTAAAAGAAATTTTTTATCCAAAAATTCTTTTAAAACAACTTGGTTTATTGAGCAATTTTTTCCAAATTTTTTAAGATATGATTATAAAATTAATTTTTTTATTTCTTTTAAAAGAATATTTATTGAGCTATAACATTTGATGTTAAAAATTATATTTCTTGTTATAAAATTTTGATATTTTAAAACCTTTACAGATTGAATAATCATGGGAAACAAAAGGGAGCGCAAGATAAAATATGATCTCACTTGTGATGATACTCTTCATAATTAACTATCGAAAGAGTATTATAGAAGAAAGAAACAAAAACGTACAAATATTGAAGGAACAAGTGATGATAATATAATTAGAGTTTTGCATATTGATGATCAACATGAAGAAATGGAACCATGTACATGCATACATATTATATATAGAATGTTTAGAATTCAAAAAAATATTGTCTAATATAATTGATTGTAATTTGGAAAATATTTTACAAAAAATAGAAATAGATTTGCCTCATAATATTGATGAAGTCGTTGAAGTTGAAAATGAAATAGAAGTCCAACCCCATATATATATATATATATATATATATATATATATATATATATAGAGAGAGAGAGAGAGAGAGAGAGAGAGAGAGAGAGAGAGAGTTATTTCAACACTTGTAGATTTTAATTAATTTATGATTGTTCATTTAGTCTTTTAATAAATCTAATTTAAATTTGTATATTTTTTATACCACATTTATTTGAAATTACTTAGAAAAATGAATTTATGTTAATTTCAAGTGTTTTTAAATTTAATAGATTTAATTTATATGTTTTTAAATTATATTTAAATTCATGCAGGTGATATCAACATTGATGATGAAATGTTAGAGAATGTTGATACTGACAAATTTGGGGACAATAAACCATACCATGTTATATGATATTGTGTTGAAATGATTTATGATAATTTAAAAAAAAAAAAATAAGTAGCAACACAAGCTCAAATTTTAAGAGGTCTGATAAGGTTGAAAAAGTTAAAAAGAAGCTACATCATTTTTGGGTATTCAAAAAACGAGAAAAGATAGAAATGTGAAACAGATTGTCTTTGAAAATATAACAGATAGATTAAAATATTTTGGAAATTCTAGAAAAAAAGATGTCAGTGTTGCACATAGAGTAATACAAGAAACAATCATTTCATCTACCAATGTAAAAGACCGTTTGACACAACATATGAAAAAAGTGATGGGAACCTCAAGAAAAACACTGTACAAACATAGAAAATTCCGATTGAAAATAGATGAAAATGATGAACTTATTTTTTGGACAGATATTTGTAAACAACCTTACAAAGATGTACTTGCAGAAAATGATAAAACTATGGCCCATGAATATTGGTTGGAAAATTCTTGTGTTTCACCAAATGTAAGGGATGTGTTGTGATAAAGAATAGCACAAAGTCTATATGAATACCATCTAAAACATATATTGGAAATGACATAAAAATAATTATCCAATAAGTTCACAGAGAAACATAGTCAAATTAAAATGTCCATAAATACATGTGTGCAACAAAAACCATGGTATGTTAAACCCATCATTGTTCGTGACACTTGTTGTTGTCGTTATCATGTGGAATTTGAGTTATATTATGACACTTTTCTTGATTTTGGTAAAACATTTTGGGCAAGTTCACCTCCTCCTTCCACAATCTATGCCTTTATATCCCAAATTCTATGTGAAAGAAAAAGTAATGAATTATTTTGCCAAATAAAATATGTTGGTGGAAAGAAATGCAATCACTATGGAAATCTAGATTTATTTAACTCCAAGTATAATATTGATATGAATGATCAATCTTTGTCCAATTTAACAATGAATTGAAAGAGATATGAATATATCAATTTTATTGCTCCAAATGTTTCAAATGTTATTTCTAAAATGATTGATTTGCAAGAGGATAATATCTATGTGATGGATTTTTTGAAGAAGTTTGAAAACAAAAATTATAAATACACTAATCATTCACATAGATCTTGATGGTAAGACCTACAATTCAAACAATCCCATGAATGTTTCCACATGGGACGATTTTTTCAGTACTTTATTTTGCAGAGAATTATACATTCGCTGCACAAAAAGAAATACAGAGTGAATATTATCATTCTGATCAAGTCTCTATATTTGTCCACGTTCGATATAGACATTCTCAACAAAGTGTTGATAACATAGAAAGCAACCATGAGAACCAACATTCCATTAAAGAATCACTTTTATATAAGTGATGATTGTACACATGATACTCATTACGTACAACGTTGTTTTGATAAAAAATATAATTCCTTGAAATCTCGTGGGATCGAGTACAATCAACATTTGATATGGTCAAATGGATGTGCAAGTTGATTCAAATATTCATGATCATTGACTATTGGTTGTATCATCTTCATAAGAAATCAAACATTAAACATTGTTTGAATTTCTTCAAGACCGGTCATGGGAAAGGAGATCATGAAAGTGTAGGGGCATGTGTAAAACGAGTACTTCGAAGGTATCAAATGAACCATTATGTCAATCAATTTGTATATGTTGGTCAAGTTGTTCAATGGTGCCAAGAAACTCTAAGCCATGAACATAATCCATCAAGGGATGTTCACATGTGTGTGTATATATGTTGTACACATGAAAGTTCAATATCAATAATTTGTCAAGTCAACACACACACACACACACACACACACACACACACATATATATATATATTGACATTTATTTACTTTTAATAAATTCTTCTTGAACCATTCAGGTTTTTTTGGCATATTGGAATCCAAGATGTAGATAGATCGATCCCATATGAAGCTAGTACAATACATGGGACTCAAAAATTTCATTCAATTAAAACGAAAGCCTATTAAAATGTGTATGTGTTTGATAAAATGAATGCATCTTGTTTTTGTTCAATTTCCATAGAGGACACAAAATCCGATGAGATTTGTGAAAACGAAATTGGAAAATATGTTAAAGCTTGGAAACATACATAAATTAATACAAAGGGGAAAATGAAACTTGCAAGCTCAAAGGAGATGGAATCAAATGACACTACAGTTTCAACCGATAGTGATATAGTTTCTGATCTTGTTAGAGAAGGTAAAATGTGACAATTGTTCAAAAATATTTTTTATTTTTAAACAATACATAGATGTACGTGCTATATAAAATATATATTATAATTTATAGTACAGAACTGTGCATGTTGATCTAATGACTTTCTTGTTGGCATATGGGGCCTTATTTGCAGGAGATGTATTTGTTGTGGTTGCACTTGTAGACAATGATGAAAACATTAAATATTATTTGATGTGGTGCACAAAAAGAAAGATGAAGTTATTGGAGGATTATAATGATAACGATTTTATATATGAAAGAGGATCCATCATATTGAAAGGATATTTTTTTCAAGAAACCTATCAAACCGAAAGTCATGTTCACTTTCAAGACTATCAGTTGGATGTCATAAGTTGTCAATATAGTCATTTGGTATGTGTAGCGTGCATAAATTTAATAGAGTTTCAATCAAAGAAAAAATTGAAAGTTAGAAAATGGAAAATGACAAAATCCAGTCATGAACGAATAATTGAAGATGGCATACCATTACGATGTTTGTAAACAATATTCCCAAAAAAAAATATAAATTATATGGATATGTAGGATTCCATCTTTTTTGGTTTACTTGTGTGGTCCATTCGAATAAGATGAATTGTTGTACTACTTTAAAAAAGTTTTCACATAAAGCTAGATCTCAATTGGTTGTCAATTATAAAATATTAGGGTCTCCATATGTCGTTCGGACCACTTAAGGGATGAGATAACATGATATGGATTTTCCAATCATACCCCGAATAACCAAATAGTACATACATGTCTTACTTCCAATATGTTGGTTTCAATTTTGAATGTACTTGTATGCAATGATTTTGAGTTAGAAATGGATATCTCAAACATATTTTCATGTCACATATATCTCTTAGTTTATATTTGAAATAATGGTACAATGAAATCATGGCCTAGAATGTTTGGGGGGGTTGGATTTAATAGATTCTAGAAGGTATGTTGTAATATGTGTAACTTATAATTGGAGAAGAAATGTTGTAATCTATGTAAGGCCAACAAAGGCAAGGTGTAGTCTATGAGAAAAGTGCAGTAGGTGATGAAACTACAACCTTGTCTTGTAGTAGTTGGTTGAAGTTGCAATGATGTCGTAAACTATAAAATTTTCAATATATGAAATTATGTAATGCATATGGTCATTTTAAATTCATATACTACATTTTCATGTTCATTGTTGATAAAATATAGACAGGAAAAACAAGATGACAGAAAAGGCTCACTAGCCAACTGTCATGTATTCATTGAAAGGCATGTCCACTCTTATTCATTGGCACGTTTGAATTTAGAAGTTTCCTTAAATTTGCACGATTTTGCAGCTCACGTTTTTGGACAACAATCCTCCCATGATTTTTGCATATCTCCCATGATCTCCATATTGTCTATCTTGCCCATGATTTAGTCCATCTCTTCAACACATCAATCTTCAATGCCGCATATAAAGAAGGTATTTTGGAGATCTCCCTCAATCTCCAACTCGCCCAATAGTTTTTCCATGATTGAAAAGTATTCATTTATGATATAAAGAAGGTTGACCTCCATCAAAATAAACGAAAACCATATTTGGCATATTAAAAAAAAAAGTTCATGATCTTGCCAACTCATAGATTTCATTTGTTTCATTTTCCAAGGAGTTTGTAGCTTGTTTTGGGATAAGTGGTTTAAGAAGGGCATGCATAACAAAAACGTGCACAAGCTTTAAGAAATTTACTTAAAAGTTCATTGCAAAGTTTTGGAAGTTTATGTTTTAAATATTTTTTTTCATAAAGTTACTTTTATGTTAATTTTTGGAGTGATAAGATGTTTTTGGTAATTAAAAAAAATGTGTATTTTAAGGAGACAGATTAAGATATCTTTTATGTTGTAATTTGAAGTGTTTATTTCAAAGGGGGACAAGTAAATTTTCATTGTAAAGCGGGCTAAGTGTAGTGGGGCACTTATGTTGATTGGGACACAATTATGTGGATATCACACGATATGTGTATTAGTAATGACTTTGAATAATTTGACATTTTTTGTATTGTTATTAGACATAAAAAAAACTTTACTAAAGGAAGAAAAGTCTTCTTCAAAAATATCTATTTATATTTCCTAAATAAGGAAATATCATTGTAATCTTGTAAAATTAATAAGAAGATTTATTTTGGTGTGGATGGTGTTCTAGATCCACTGAAATTGAATAAGGGGATCATAGGTACACTTGTACTTGTGTGTGGTGGTGAAATTTTCATGGAGGTTTATATTATTTATGTCTAGTTTTGACATTATCAAACACACAAACTATAAACCAAGTTAATGAAATTCAAGCACAATGAAGTGCATGTAATCAAGAAGAAACAGAAATTAATCAAATGTGCAATTCAAATCATTGCAGAAATGGACACAATAAGCTAATATTCAAGTAGAACTCAAAGCATCGTCCAACATTAAAATTGAAAGATCAATTTTGGAATCAACATTCATTGTAAACTTGCAATAGTACTTTGTAAGTGTTAGTTTCAAACTTATGTTGACTTTGTAATTGGGTTCATTATCATTTGAACCCGACACCGACAACTTGCTTGTATCATTCTATTCATAAGTCTATAGGTTGAGTAGTTGAAACACAATCATTGTGATACTTTGGGATGCATTTTCGGTGGTATCTGACACCCTCATCTTGCTAGAAACAAAATCAAGCGAGCGTGAAGTTCAAGCGAGCGATTCAAGTGAGTGAGTTGCAACCAAGCCTTATTTTGTTGAGTCAAATTGTAATAAGGATCTACCTACACAAGGAGACCTCATTTATGTTTTTGAAATGGCTCGAAGTCTCGAATTATTAGAGTTTTTTAACACTCTAATAAACACCATTGAAGACAACATAGTGATATTGAACAAAACAACTCTTCAACCAGTGCTAACTTGTTTTCAAGTGATGCAAGATAAAGTTAGACTTCTTCAATATCAATCCCATCTACTGAATAATGAGTTGATAGATCTAAAAAATCAATAGCTAGTGAAGTGTTCTAAACTAGTTTTTGTTCAGAACAATCCTCTCTATGATGATTATTTTGATCAATAGTCAGCGAAGGAGCAACTCAGTAAGACAACTCCATATGCATACAAAGACAAAGCTATTCATGAACCTACATTTCAAGATTTTTCTTTTGAGTTTAGTGAAGAAAAATTTTCAATGATGCAACAACATGCAATAAATCAACTTTCACGGATGTCAAAGCATCAAGTTCAAAATACTCTTCCAATCCCATCATCAGACCTTAGGAAGAAATCATTTACAAAAAGAATAGAACAGGACTTGGATATGACAAGGAATTTACCTTTCATATTCCCGATTATTCAAAACCAATCTAGTTCCAAAGTGTTAGATTCCTTTAAGAAGTTTCAACTTCACCTGCTCAAATTCAACATCAGAATGCAAAATGTCAACATTGCAATTGAGTTGGTCACAAGAAGAATCATTGTTTTGATCTCCATCCTTGCCATCATTGTGGCAAGAATAACCATTCTTCAGACAGATGTTCAACACTGAAGAAGCCTGCTAGATTGAAGATTCACTATGAGTGGATCGATCCTTGGCAGTGGTCATCAACAAACAAGCGATTATATGAGTCTTATCGTAGAATTAAATCTTGAGTAAAGACCAATATTGAAACACATATCCTTTTTGTACCTCACATAAGTGGTCCCCTTATGGCGTAGCTTTCGAGCATGGCCCTCACAGAATGAGATAACATGTGGTTTTTTTCACATTCCCACATTGTGTTGTATACAAATGGAACAAGTATGATACTCTCTTGAGACTAGAAGGGGGGAGTACAATGATGTAACTCTTATGTACCTTAAGGGGGGGAGTTCAAAATTCTAGTGAAGATAGTTCGTGAAACCACTAGTGGTCTCTCCTTTCAGCTGACATAGGGGGGAATTGATGATGGAGTTGAAGATGGTTGTTAGACCGAAATTTTTGACAACAAATATGTCAGATGAGCATGAAATTTTCCAAATGGGCAACAACAGTCTGTAGATGACAGAATTTAACAGAATTATGGTTCAATGAATTGAAATTGAATAATACACATGATATATTGGGATGTTGCTGGACACCTAAAAGTGTCAAAATTGGTTAGTGGTCATCCAAAAACCATCAGATACATGGTATCAATTGGTTAGTGGTTATACCAAACCACAGATTCAGAGAGCGTTTCAGTGATACACTGATAGAAGAGTGGTTATACTACATGTTCACCAATTAGCAGAAGACATTAGATTATTCTAGCTCAAATACTTAGCAAAATGATCGAATTGACAAGTAATCAGGAAATGTTCAGATATTGCAGTTGTTCACTTCAATATCTCATCTCTTTTCCAGTTCATTTCAGATGAACCATTCAACATCCAGATTGGTGGTTTTTCAGTCAATTCTTCATTGAGGCTCAACACATGAGTTTCAATACGAAGACTTGGAATTGATACCAGTTTATGCTTCATTGCTGGTATTATTGATCAGACTTGTGATTGAGGGGGGGATTGTTAGCCTATGTCTTACCTTAACCAATCACTAAGTCTAATTGTCACCTATATTTGTATTATTCATTTAGGATATTAGTAATATATCCTCAAGTGATGACTAATGATTTAGTTAAGATTTCCTATCCTAGTCATCATGCATGATTTTAGGATCTAGAGAAAATCTCTCTATGAGGTGGCATCACCCATTATACTATAAATATGTACCATTGGTGTGAATAATATAGAGTTGGCTAGTGAGCCTTTTCCATCATCTTGTTTTTCATGTCTATATTTTATCAATTGTTACGTTTTAAGTGAGCCACAATTGGTTTGAAATTATTTCATGATGTCTTATTACCCAAATATTTATATCACTTTATAATTTTGTATTACTTGTAGAACTTGCAAGAAATCATTATTATATCATGTCATTTGTATTGAAATTGGGATCTAGTGCAACATTTTAGTTGTTTATAGTGTTTATAGGAATGATTCAATTGTAGTAGAATAAAGAACATATTATATGCCCCTACTACTCAAACTATTTGTGATACTTTTCCAACAATTTAAGAAATCAAGGGATGAAGAAGTACAACTATGGATTCTACAACAAGGTTTATAAATATAATATCAATATGGCCAACTTAGCAATCACAAGATCAAATTATATGTAGTTTTTAGGGTCAATATAGAGTATGCTTTTATTGAATCCATGCACTTTATCCTTGTATTAGATTATATGTAGAGATTATATGTAGTTATTGGGAACTATTAATTTTATACTTTTGTTGCTTGGGTTATGATTTTAATCATTAACATGTATTTCAATCTTTCCAATTGTATATAGATTTTATACTTGTAGTTTTTAGGGTCAATATAGAGTATGTTTTTATTGAATCCATGCACTTTATCCTTGTCTTAGATTATATGTAGTTATTGGGAACTATTAATTTTATACTTATGTTGTTTGGGTTATGATTTTAATCATTAACATGTATTTCAATCTTTCCAATTGTACATAATAAATGTTAGTCATCTAACACCTTGTGGAGGCCATTGACACAATTGAACAACTCCATAGAATTATTTGCATATTCTTATCGATACACATTCTATTCCTTTGGAAGACTTTTAGTATAGCTATCTTTATTCTAAGAGATAAGGAAAAAAATTCAACAAGAAATTCTTTTCAATGGAAGTAGACTAGATCTTCTAACTTCATGGATGTCAAACTATTATTCTTTCAAAAATATCAATGGAATTATACTAGCTCTTCTTCCTTCATGGAGGCCAAACTATTATTCTTTCTTGACTTGATATTTCTCTATGTTCTCTAATGTTTCTCACGTGCCAATATAATTGGTATCCATTAAATATAGGTCTTAGTTGAATTTAAAAGGTGAAGTAAAATTTAGAAAATTTGTAATATGTCAAAAAAAAATTGTATTCTTCTTTCGTTTTTCCCTTTTTTAGTTCATTTCCCCCTATTTTCAGTGGTTAATAGTGTATCATTAGGAAAGAAACACTGGGAAACATCACCTTGAGATTTTCAAAACAAAATGGATTCTTATGATAATTGAGTGATGTCATTGAAGCTTTATGTTGATCACTATTCTAATGAATAGGTTCTAATTGTAAAGGCATAATTTACAATTTGTTGTATATTGCTCAATTTATGACATGCTTATTAATATCACATCATGATATTATTGGATCAATTATTGCTTTGTGACACTTGAGTTCAGTATTTTTTGATATCCTAGCAGTTTTATGACCATCCTTCACCACAAGAGTCTTAATCGACTTGGTATGGCCATGGGATTTACCATCTAGTTTCCCTTGGGTACTCTAATAAGTTGAAATTTTGGGAGAAGAAGTGGCAATCTTGAGAAGAGATATATATGATGAAATGGATGTTATTATTTTGTTTCACTCATTTTAATATTGATAAGACATAATGGAATTTTCAATTCATTTAGTCTCTCATGTGTTTTGAATTGAAATTGGAATCAATGGACAACAATAGTAAATGTGGAAATGATATAGTTCATGTTTTGACTTGACATTGGCATCAATGGAAAATTGTGGTAAATGTGGAAATGATATACTACATGATTTGTGTAGTGGAAAAGAAAAATGATTTTGTTACTCTTTTGGGGATGCTAGAAATTTTGATTCTTGATTTGATAGAATTGTAATAAAATGAGATAGTGTTTGTGTGTTTATGATTCAATGGTCCCATATTGATTCTATTTAATTAGGTATAAATAACAATATAAAATATACGAAACAACATATATTCTAACAACCATGAAACATATATGTTGTACATCCCACTCTTGTGCTTACATGATTTGACTTATTCTTTGAGGACACTTGCATGAAAGTGATCTGGTTTTGTATATGGTTGTCTATTTCAATTATGGATTTTGATGATGATGTTTATGGATTATTATATTATCTTATTTGATATCTATGTATAGACATGTGTTATTGACGGGTTTCTCTTTAGTGTCCAGGAAGCTTGACAGATTGAGGATGTCGATGGCATAAATGGACTTCCTTGGACTCCGGATCGAGTCAGGGAGTGGACTACATATGGTTGGTTTGACTATTTCTTGCTAATAAGACTCACAAGGTCCTTATTCCTTAGAGTCCCTTAGTCTCTCACAAGGTCGCCTGATGGAGTATTGACTCCAAGGGTTGGACAACTACCAAAATCATTCAAAGGCGAGTGGCACCCTTGTAGAACATAGTGCGTTTTGAAGGGCACGTCGCATAATTAAAACTTGAACAAAGGAGAGTGTCAACCTTGGAGCATGGAGTGCGTCTTGAAGGGAACGTCGCGATTTTTAATAAAGGTGAGTCAATGAACCTAGGTGCCTAGAAAACAATAATTGTTTGACATGGTTGAACTTAAAATAATTATTAAATGAGTAATTTTTATTTAATTATAAAATCCCGTTAAAAATTCTAAACCTAGTTTAAAAATTAATCTTAAGTCTAAATAGGGTAAGAAGACTAAAAACTAAATAATAAATTAATAAAAAGGGGATGAAGAAAAATCAAGTTATGAATTAAAAGAGAATTATTTTACCTAAAGATTTAATTATATGATTATGTGGAAGAAATACTAAATTGGAAATTAAGATGAGAAAGGAAATAAATATAAAAATAATGTGTAAGCATAGAGAGGAATCTAGAGTTTAGTTAACTAGAGAAGAAACCCATTTTTAACTCCACATAGATTTAGAAAGGTGTCAATCATAAATTGGGAATAAAGGAATAAAAGAAAACTAGGAGTGATTTACAGAGCGCTTTTAGGAGATGTGAGGGAAAGTGACTTATAATTAAATTAAATTTTGGAATTTTTCATGTGCAATTATTGAGAGGGTGACAAGTGTACGTGGGGGAAAGTCTAAAATTTATTAATTAAAAAGGTGAATTAAATGTGAAAAAGGATTGTGCCTTGAAGAAAACTCCTATAAAGCAATTGGTAAAGAGGAAAAGAGGATCATGACCGGTATGCATAAGGTTATGCTGCCAGAATTTCTTTGACTAATTTTTCTTGTGAGAGTTGGGATGCCCAACTCGAAAAAGAGAGTGGTAGCTCGACCTTGCGAGGTGAGCTAGGAGATAGATTTTCTCTGGTTTTGTGTGTGTTTTCCCTTTGCGGCCCGGGGGGCTAAGGGGGAAGAAGAGTACCCCTAGCGTTGGTTGGGAGGTATCGGTGAGGTCTTCATGATTAGCACGAAGGAGATAGGAAGGAGAGCAAGCGTGGAATAACAAATGAGGATTCTTCACATCTGGTTATGGTAATCCTAAACTGATATTGAGCTCATTAAGTTTCAATTTAAAATGTAGTAGTTTAATTCTATTGTATACGCATTGCTGGGAAATTTTATTCAAGGTTTTAAAAAGTTTTACTGAGATTTAAATTAAGTGTGTAGTTGGGGTGATCTCGTTTTATTTTGTATTTGTTTCTCCATGAGAAATTCTCCCTGCCTTATGCTTTCATCATGGCTTATTGGATTGTTTTTTTCTCCTGGAAAAACCATCGCGTTGAATTTTAATGGGTCGATCCTTGCTTATCTAAATATTTTCTCCCTGGCGAACCTGTTGAGCACTCAACACAACCTAAAAATCCTATGTCAAATTTTACTTTTTGGGTAGCACTTGATCTTGTGCATTGCTTGATTCATCTTCATTGTGGAAAATGTTTTGTTTTCTTACCATTTCCAATCTCATTTTAGTCTTTAAAAATTTGCTTAAGCATGTGAAAATCGCAATAACTTGAAAGACTAATATTTAATCAGAGAATTAGCAGCCGAAACTTTTCCCCGACGTGCTAAAAAATTCGGCATCAGAAAGAATTGAAGATAAGGGAAAATCACTCAAGAGAACCAAGGTCGTCGAGTACCGATCTTCGTCGGCATCGACAGATGGAAGCCTTTTTTCACGATGGGCATCACCGAGGATATCGTCGATGATCAATCCCTTCGGCATCAGCGAAAGACTAAGAGAGTAAGCGCTCACGAAGAATGAAGTGATATCACCGATCGCCAACTTCTGAAATGTTCATGGTATCAGGGATTTTTAGGGGGTGTTAACTTATAAGGAGGACGCATGATAGGTTTATTGCTGAAATCTGACCTCCGATACCTTTTCGGCATCGACAATCCTAGGTTTAGCTTAAAGCGCTCGAATTGAGCAAAGTCTGAAGCCTGACCATTACCCGTAAGCTAAGTTCTCAGTCGTTAGTACCCTATATCCCGAGTCAGTGGTGCCACGTCGATACCTTACGATAAAATCAATCGGCGTCGAAGGCTTTTTGTAGAAGGATATTAATAAAAAAAACAAAGCAAATCGGAACAACACTAAGTGTAAAATCAGGGCTAACTTACAAGAAAATGTAGACAAAGAACATAGTATACACACACCAAGATAGGAAAGGATGAATTCAATCGCTATAACCAGAGCCCATTCATCAAAATTTTGAGACTTTATATATATTAGATTATCGTCAAGCTCAGGTTACATATAGTAGAAACTGTCTACACCTTTTGGCTAACCAACCCAATTGCATTAAGAAAACAAAATTCTCCTTCAAAAATGGAAAATTATCAAAGTTCTGCGTCGTGTCTAAGAATGCAAAAAAGAGTTTGTCAATCATGCCTCTTCTGTGCACGGACTTTCTTCCCGGCTACTTCGCGCTCCCTAAGGTGTTTTCATCTTTCGTTCTTCCAACACTCTTTGTGCCTCGCGCAGCTATACGATCGTATCCTACGCCTCCCAAACTTACCTCTTGAGCTAGGTTGTGTTCCCTTCATGACCTTGTGGTGTTGATGCCTCAAGGGACTTTTCTGCCAACTTCCATTGTAGTTCTCTATTTTCCTGGTAGAGTTTAGCTATGGAAAGTTGTGCCTACTCTAGCTGCTGACTAGGTGCTCGAACGTTAGAACCCGAGGCTCCTGTCCTTCTCATTCGGCTCCTGCTTCCTCGACTTATGGTTTCAATCGGCTCTAGCCGGATAGCGCGCATCAGGAATTCCTCAGTGACTGATCGTGCATGTGAATCAATCAGGATTTGGATTTCCCCTCCCACTTCTTTATTCTTCCTGGGCCTTCCTCTCCTCCACGGTATCTGTTGCTGAGGAAGCGTGACTTTCAACTTGTGTCCTCTCGACATAACTTCTTCCACTTCGACGTCCTCACGGGGCGATACCATCGTCTCCACGTGAGGGTAGGAATCCCCCTTCGAAGCCTCGAGAACACCCGTTGCAATAAGAATGAGTCCCAAGAATTTTGTGGCTCAGGCCTAGCACTGCGGCTGCCTCGCAGGCCTCGTCTTGTGTTTTGAGGAGTTCCCATGGTGCGACGGTGTATCCACCTTATGCGCAAATGACTTGACAAAGGCACAAAGAAAATAATTTGGTTGAAGTGAGCTCATGAGATGAGTTACCAATGGTGCATAAGCTCGAGTGGTGAGTAGAACACTTACAGAACATCTAGAATTTATAACGAAGCGGGGCAGCGAGCCAAAATGTGTCAGGGTACACTGAATACCTTGCGACAAGATGTTTTAAAGAATTACTTTGTCACATCTGCACGACGGTATGATATGAGGCGTGTGAGATGCAGCCAATAGGAATTTCGGAGGATGTGTGGTATGATTATCTCGATTCCTCTCAATTTCCCCAGCCTCCATAATGAGCTAATGATGGTTGATGCACTTTCTAATGCGACTTCTATTTGAGCAACCTGCCTCGACCTGAAGCATTTAACGACTCCCCTTATGACAATATCCGATATTTTTGGAACTTAATCATACTTTTGGCACATGTTCAGCTCTGACATCCTTTCCTGACCCCAAGGGCCAACCGGCCACTAGCGTGACTTTGACTCTCATGTTTTTTCGTACTTGGTCTAACATGCTATGGCGCACGGATATAACCCACCCTAACTGAAGAAAATGGTGGCACTAACAGGAATGGTGAAGGTAATCTGAAAGGTTGCAGAGAACACATAAGTATCAAACAACCAGACTTAGCGAACTTTATAGGTATGCATCAGTCTGTTTTCTTCCCGCTTACATTTTTCATATACTTTGTCGAGTATTGTTCTATAATCAATTTCTAAACGATTTTAATTCCGATTGGAAGGAAATATCCCTTCAACTATCAAGCAAAACCAGCTTCGTAACCTCACCAAGAAATATGAGAGAAACTGAATTCAAATATCAACATGCAATGAAGGATATCGGACTCCTAGAGTTCATCACCCTCGATGACTTCGTTGACTTGTGCGACATAGTCGAATCGCATACCAAGAAATATTTTTTATGGAACGAAGAGCTCGCGAAGGTGACCGACACAATGCCAGGACAAGTGAAAAGATTTATGGAACATCCAATTACAACTCGGACTGTGCTACAACAGTTAAACACCAGTCTAGTGAAGTACTGAGCACATGCGGTGGAGGTCAGAGGAATTTACGCGGCTCCGATGGAGCAGCACATATTTCCATGGGCCCAAACTTGTGATGATTTGTTTATCAGTGTGTCGAAGTATGAGAAAAGTCACCCTTTCGAAGGGATATCTTGAGTTGACTGTTAAAGAAACTGTTAGAAGAGGATGCCACGTGACGAATTTTGTTTTGTTTAAACTAAACTTACCTATTATTTTCAGTTGAATTTTATGTTATAAATAAGAACATCGACCAATTAGAGGAGGTGGATGGTTGTTGCAAGAAATTTTTCTTTCTGGTTGTTAAGAATTATTTTGAAGCTATCGTTAATAGAGAAGTACTTTTGGACCAGAGACAAAGTTATTTTCACCAAATGCATGTGATTGGATGTGAAGAAGAACTATTTCCTACCTCGTTTCATGAATGATGTTGTAATGAGTAAGAGCTATTTAATCTATTGTCAAGTTATCTGGTGCAATATTTTGTTGTTCTTTACTTTAATGATGAATATGAATCATGGTGTTATTATGTGATGGATGATTAAGTAGGTGAACTATTTTGCTTGCCATTTTCTTATCGGATATGTGTTTTCTTTCTGGTAATTAGTTTCTCAAACAGTAATTGGATGCTCACATGGTTAATGTATTAGTACTAGGGCTGTGGTATAAAATTGTCATCTACATGCTTGAGCAGCGGGTTATCCCAAGTTTAGCCTCTTCCCCAGTAGTTAAGCTTAATTATATTTTGTTTCCAAGTTGGTTTATACCAGCTTACATCTCATATCGGTCCCACCCAAGAGAAAATAAAAAAAGAGATAGTCTGAACTGAAGGAAGAGCCTTCACAAGAAAACATAAATCCCATCGATAAATTGGCTAGATCGCAAGATCTAGAGAACCATTCCACTATTAAACATTGCAAATTCTAATTGGGCCTCGGTGGCGGGTTCGGATTTAGGACCCATCAACAAAATTGGCGCTAGAAGGAGGGCCTAAAAATGAATGGTTGGATATATATTTTACATAGTATTTCAAATAGCCTATAGATTAAAAAAAAACCACATGCATGGCTAGTCATTCCCAAGACAAACTACACACGCTGAGTACTCCTGGAATGAGTAACTCACCCTAGCCCGAGGAAGAATATTTTCAACCTAAAATACCTTATGCTCTTCCTCACGAGGAAGTAAATCAATTCAGAAGAATCATAAGAGAATACGCCTAAAAGATCAGTGTGTTGTCCTTAGCTCCGATACTCCCTTGAAGAAAACAACAAAGAATACCAGTGGTTAGTACTCCCGACGAGGTTTTCATGCACTCAGTAGAAGACTTAATAGATTTAGAAATCACTAAAATCCAAGATCCTCTTGATCTGATACCCGAAATGCCAGTCGACGATGTCTCTGAACCAGACAAGTTTTCAGAAGAGGAGGCGTTTAACTCAGAGTCTAAAGATATGGAAGGCAACAACGACCATAATGAAGAAAGGGGGAACCCACCTCTGAAAAATCAACCATGGTTGGCCCGAGACGCTTTGGCCCTCCAAGGATGAGTCCATAACCTTCCTCGACATCCAGAGAAGTTTCTTCCCAAGTTCGATCCCTAAACCTCAAGATTGCCTGAAGATCATATCAAGAAATTTATACTAGCGATCAGGCTTATGAACGTCCAACATGAAGACATAGTTTGCAGGTTGTTCCCCTAAACTTTTGAGAACTCAACCTCCACATGGTATTTTAACTTACCTGTAGGATCCATAACTAGCTGGACAAAGTTTCAAAAATATTTTTTAGATAAATTTGTAGAAGAGACTACTACGAGAGCTTTAATGGCTTAGTTGTTCATCACCACCATGAGTTCGAAAGAGAAGGTTAAATTTTTCAATCAAAGATTCACCACCATCTTAAAAAAATTCCATCCCGAAGCCAAACCAACTCAGGAGTTGCAAATTGAAGTATACGCTAATGCGCTCCCAGCTTCTATTTCCATGTTTGTGAAGAGGGCTACCAAACGAACCTTAGCTGAGAATTTTGAAGAAT
Organism: Picea engelmannii; assembly: GCA_009831015.1. Lineage (NCBI taxonomy): Eukaryota > Viridiplantae > Streptophyta > Pinopsida > Pinales > Pinaceae > Picea > Picea engelmannii. The sequence goes on along the minus strand of ML778385.1, from coordinate 151,812 downwards.
CTAAAATGATAGAATTCCATATGAAAGGATGTAAAGAAGGCTAGGTCCCTTTAGTTAAGAAAGAAGTTCAACCTCCTCCCAGGAGAGGACTCCTTCTGACTAGACCGCCAGAGAAACAAACAGAATAGACTCTCAACAAGGGTAATGGAGACATAGAATATCTACAATGCATGGTTAAGAAATTATCGAACGATGTCATACACATGAAGAGAAACGCGGGGGAAGGAAACCAAGGCCAAAGGACCTATAAGCCTTTCTTTAAAAGGAACCCATCGTTCAAATCCATTGAACCTCCCCCAGCTAACTTGAATATCGACCTAGGGAATGTTGCATCTGATTCTTTCTGTACTTATCACCAGGAAAACCACTCTAAAAGAGACTACCCTCAATGGGTCCATCCCATGAATTTGATGGCCAACCAGTTTTTAGACGAGGTTTCCCTAACCGAACAACCAAGGAGTTTGGTTACGAATGTTGTTGACCATGAAGAGATTGGCCCACCAGAAAATACAACCATGCTGATATGGGATCCTGACCTAATTATTCCTTATAACGACCTAATTTAGGTTCTAGAACCACCCACAGAGATCTCAGTTGTGAAAACTATAAGTAAATGTCCTCCTATCTCAAAGGATCCTACTACCACTCAAACGTCAGGCGAAAGGTCAACTCTCGATCACCCAAAAGCACCTTTTTCTCCCTGTAAGAACCATATTAGCATCCATATGTGAGAATCTTCCAAACTGGAACACAACGTAGTGGAAGATCTGAATAATTTGAAGGCTAATATATCGGTTGTGGACATATTCATAATCCCTCGGAAAAAATATTTCTTGCTACAAGCGTTTAAATTAGTAGAGAACCCTAAGACAAGCAATAATAAGAAAAGAAATACAACTTCCACAGATCTAGTAAATAAACCAACTGTGAATACCTTCTTAAAAGATAATAAGGGAAAACCTTTTGTCCCACCATTTCTCTTAACGTTTGAAGTCTTTAACAGAAACCTCAACAATTGTTTGGTATATTCGGGAGCATATTGTAGCATTATTCCCTTGTCTATTTGCAAAAAATTAAATGTCATTCCTCTCAAGAGCGATAAACATGTGATACAACTAGACAGAACCCAGGTCAAAGTCACAGGGGAACTCAGAGATGTAATGATCAGGATAAAGACACATCCTAAGTTTGTGCAAGTGATTTACATCATTGTAGTAGACATCCCAGAGGCCTATGGGTTATTACTAAGTCGATATTGGTCTGAAAAGTTAAACAGGTACTTTAGTACAGACTAGGCACACCTTTGGCTACCACTGAAGGTATACAAGAATATGATCAGAATCGATAGGGAGATATATCTAAAAAATACAGTCACTAATCTAGAAACCATGAACGAACCCTCATCCATATATTTCCCCGTGTTGGGCAATTATTACTATGATTCCCACTTCGGGAAATTTTCTCCTCTCTTATCCGATTTCCGTCTCACTCAAAAATATGAAATGGTTTTTCAAGAGAATTCGTCAATACCGACAGAAGACACCCTCTTCTGTCAAGACCTTGTGATAGAGATTACAGAACAAAATATAGGGGAGCGAGAAAGTAATAAGAAACAGGAAAAGGGAAATCGTCGTTCACAAATTTGGACCATATACTTTGATGGATCTAAATCACAAGAAGGATCAAGGGCAGGGTGCATCCTCATTGATCCAAAAGGTAAACGTCATTTCATGTCATGTAGACTAGAATTCGAATGCACCAATAACACTGTTGAGTATGAAGCTCTAGTACAAGGGTTAAAGAAAGCCATCGACTTAAACATCAAAGAATTGGAAGTTTTCGAAGACTCGGATATTATTGTTAGACAAGTAAGGAATACTATACATTGCAATTCCCCACACCTAAATAATTATCAGCAGGAAGTACATAGGTTAATAGAGCATTTTTAAGCTTTCAATATCACCGTGATCCCAAGAGAAAAGAATATCCTTGCTGATTCCCTGGTCAGAGATGCTTCAAGTCTGTCACCTCTAGAAGATTATGAAGCTTCCTAATTCACTATGGAACTAATATACAAACCATTGGTACCTAACAACATTTATAATTGGAAAGTCTTTGAAGGAGATGAATAGATCATAAACTTCCTGACTAACCAAGACAATTTCAAAGATTTTTCCATCAACGATGAAGTATTCTAGGAGAAATTGATAGAAAATGATCCTCGGACAGGTCAACCTATTGACAGATCAAAATCTCACACCATCTTGAAAGGGATAGCTAATTTGGAAATTTTGTTTGACCTGAAAGAACGATTTAGGGGGGCTAAAAATGCAAAGACCAGTAGCTCCTATCCCTTGCATGAAACTATAAATCTCGGAACCCCAGAAAACCCAAAGAATGTGAATCTCGGCAAGATTATGTCTAAAGAGGAAAGAAAGTCTTATCTCAAACTATTCAGACAATATCAAGATGTATTCGCATCATCCTACCGAGATCTGAAAAATTATGACACATGTATCATTCAAGAAATTATATCGTTAAAACCTGAGGTGAAACCTTTCCAACAGAATCTCTGAAAATATCACCCATCCCTAGAAACTCTCATGTATCAGGAATTAAAGTAAATTTTAGATGCCAAGATCATCTTCCAGGTTAGGCATTCCGCGTGGGTAGCAAATCTAGTTCCTGTGAGGAAAAAGTCTAGAGAAATTCTCTTATGCGTAGATTTTAGGAACTTCAACAGAGATTCAAAAAAGGACTATTACCCAGTCTCGCTAATGGATCAACTCTTGCAGACCATTTCTGGTTTGAAGATATTCTCTCTATTGGATGGTTCCTCAGGTTAAGACCAAGTCCTAGTTTTAGAGGAAGATCCTTTGAAAACTACCTTCTGAACCAAGTGGGGAACCTTCGCTTATAAACGCATGCCTTTTGGGTTAATCAACGCTGGGGGGACCTTCCAAAGGGCCATGGATGTAGCATTTCAGGGACTAATCAACAAATGTTTGGTATTGTATCTAGATGACGTAACTGTGTATTCAAAGAACAGAGAAGAGAACATACAACACTTAACTCAAATTTTCGAAAGGTGAAGGAGATACAGTATATCCTTAAATCCCAAGAAAACTATTTTTGGCATCAAGGAAAGTAATATTCTAGGCCACATTATATCTCAAGCAGTCATTATCATAGACCCAGAAAGGATTAAGGCCATAGTTCAACTCGCGCTGCCTCACAACAAGAAAGCTATGCAGTCTTTTTTCGGGAAAATCAATTTCATGAGGAAATTCACTCCCAATTTCGTGGAAATTATCAAACCCTTATAAAATATGATTCACAAAGATGTCAAATTTAAGTGGGCTGATGAACGAAAGGATTCTTTCAGCAATATTAAAACTTCTATATCCCAGGCCCCTGCGTTACGAAGTCTTGATTTCAATAGGGAATTATTCCTCTATACTTTCGCCTCTGACCAATCGTTAGCTGCAGTATTGACTCAGAAGGATGATGACAACAATGATGCTCTAGTTTCGTTCATGAGCACTAATCTCTAGGGAGACGAACTTAATTATCCTGATGTTGATAAATAGGCCTATGTGATATATAAGGTAGTAAAGAACTTCAGGTCTTACATCCTCAAGAACCACACCAAAGTGATTGTGCCTCACCCTGCGGTCTGATCCTTGTTTACTCGGCAAGATATGGGGGAAAGAAGATGGAATTGGATGGTAGTGGTCCAAGAATTTGATCCAGATATAAAACCTACCAAACTAGTTAAAGGGAAAGGGTTGTGAAAACTCGCAACGGAAGCCCAGGACCAAGTAAATGAAGATTATGGATGGGAGAATGAAATAGAATTATGGTGTGGTGAAGCTTCATACATTTCCCTAGGGCCATAGTCTTGGTATGATAATTTAAATTATCTCCTACACCATGGGACTTGTCAAGAAAATCTCAACCCTAGGGAAAGGAGAGCTCTCAGGTTAAAGTCTACACAATATCGCCTCATAAATTCGGTACTCTTTCGGATCAATTATGATGGGGTACTCTTAATATGTCTCGAACATAAAGACGCAGACAAAGTTCTCAAGGAGCTCCATGATGGCCCTACCGGTGGACATTTCACAGGAAACACCACCTCTCATAAGATACTGAGAGTTGGCTATTATTGTCCCATGTTGTTCAAAGACACTCACACCTACGCTAGGAACTGTAAAACTTGTCAAATAAGCATTGGGAGGGAGAAGAGAGAAACAGTCCCACTCCAACCAATGACTGTCTCTAGGCCTTTTGAGCAATGGGGGTTTGGTATCATAGGAGAAATTACACCCAGTTCTTCGAAACAACACAAGTATATACTTACTACCACTGATTATTTCATGAAGTGGGAAGAGGCCATCCCTCTGACTCATGTAAACGAGAAGGTGGTGATCCAATTCATAGAAAAATAGTTGATCACAAGGTTTGGTGTCCCTTTTGTTCTAGTTTTTTATAATGAAGCTTATTTTTCTTCCACTCTATTGATAGAGTTTTCTCTAGACAAAAAAATCATAATTAGATACTCTGCAAATTATTCTCCATGGGGAAATGGGGTGGAATAATCAACCAATAAGAACCTAGTGAGAATATTAAAAAAACGGTTGCAGATAACCAAAGGAAGTGGCATAATCTACTACATAATTCTCTATGAGCCGATAGGGTCACACCCAAGGAAGTTATAGGAAATTCCTCGTACTTTCTAGTTTACAGGCAGGAAGCCATTCTCCCAAATGGGATTTATCTTCCATCTCTTCAACTAGCCCAAGATTCCAACAGGAAACCCTCATTGGTCATACAACAAAGAATTGATACTCTGCTCATGCTAGAAGAAGAGAGAAAAAAGGCTAAAGATGGTTTGATAATCATATAGTGAAAATATGGTTTGATAAGCATAAGGATAAAGAGAAAATTTTTGAAGTAGGAGACTTAGTCCTAAAATGGGACAGAGAAAATGAGCCAAAAGGGAAGCATTCTAACTTTCAGAATATATGGCTTGGACCTTTCCAGGTGGCTAAGAAGATTGGGGCAGGAACTTATCAGTTACAGAATATAAGGGGCGAACCTAACACCCTCCCAGTAAATGGCCAAGCCCTCAAACAATATTTACAACAACAACAACAATAATAATAATAATAATGTTTTTGTTTTGTATGAGTGTTTTCATGATTGCGAAATGCATTTTTTGTTGTTTTCTTTTGCTTTCGATTTCTGTGCTTTTGAAAGTTTTTTTTAGCAAGACAATGGTTGACCTAAAATCATGCGACATAGCGAACTCTGTTCTGAACTCATCGCTCACATACAACACAAGAAGCACCAAGGAACTTGCGGTTGCTTTGAGGGGTCTTCTATCTAACCTGCGCAAATCAACAACTTTGGAGAAATGTTAGAAGTGTTTACTTAGTGGCCTGGTAAGACCTTAAGGAAAAGAAAGAAATTTGGAAAGGACTACATGAACCCTGAACACAAAGCTAGCAAAGTATTCACCTTGACCATCTCACTTTGTGAAATAAACAGACATCATCCTCTCCCACTCGCTTAGGGCATTGTGTTGGAATAAAGTTGATATTATCAAAAGACTGAACAGTAGGAGAGGGTATGAAGATATATATGTCGGGGCTATGGACACTCGTTGGCAGCGGAGCAAGGTCTGTGATGTCGCAGTGACTCCGTCGGGGCTATGTGTAAGTTTTTAACTATGAAGTAAAGCAATGCATATAGATTCTTAAACAAAACAAAATTTAATCAATGGCTCATACACATAGTACACAGAGATTTATACCGAAAACCCTCAACCAGGGAAAACCTCTCTCATATCCATTATATCGAATTTCACCATTCACCATATAATATATACAATTTTTTTAGGTATTTCGTAGATACCAAAGCCCTAATCCCTTAATCCGAGATTAATTTAGAAAACTGCTAAAAAAAGAAAAATCCGCAAAAATTAGAAAAAACCGCCCAAAAACAAAAATTGGGGCGCTCCCCTGAATGTTGTGCGTAACCAGGGGGGCATACCTGCCCCCCTTGGGACCCCCCTAGGAAGCGCCCGATGCACACGACACAAAGAGAACTACTAGAGGGACCATCAAATGCAGTTGTCGAATCTGACATGCCCACACACACACATGCAAAGAATATAACACATACCCAACATTCTCCCACTTGTTGTTTTATTTGCATCAAGGGGTCCATAGGATTATATAGTCAACAATCCAGGGAAGCAATGCCCATTGTCACTCTACACCAGGAGAACTTTTTTGTTCTCACAGACTTTGTCAATGAATCTGCAACATTCTTCAAAGTGTCAACTTTTTCGAGCAACACCTTCTTTTCCTCAACCATGTCTCTCACAAAGTGATACTGAACATCAATATGATTTTTATTCGAATGATAAGTTGGGTTCTTTGCCAAGAATATTGCACTCTGACTATCAGAATATAATCTCACTTCTTATTGTACCAACCCAATACCTGAACAAAATCTTTGTAACCATACTGCTTCCTCGCTTGCATGAGTGGTTGCCATGTATTCAACTTTTGTAGTTGAGAGTGCCACTACAGCCTGTCTTTTGCTTGTCCAACTGATTTCTCCTCCAAATAGGTTAAACACATACCCACTTGCAGATCTTCTACAATCCAGATCTCTAGCCCAGTCTGCATCAACAAAGCCATGTATGTCCACCACTCTGTCCAATCTTGGTCTTCCTTGGTAGCACAATCCATAATTGGTAGTTCCACACAAATACCTGAATACCCTCTTTACTGTTGTCCAATGATCCTTCCCTGTTTTTGACATATACTTGCTTAAAAATCCCACTGCATGTGCAATGTTTGGTCTAGTATAGACCATTTCATACATCCAACTATCAACTTCACTGGCATACGCAACATGGGACATGTCCTCTTCTTCTTCATGTGTCTTGGGACATTGATCTGCAAATAACTTTACACCTATAGGAATAGGAACCTTGATCGGTTTACTTCCATGCATATTAAACCTCTAAAATAATGTCTCAACATATTTTCTCTGATTCAACTAGAGTTTCATGTTTGCACGATCTCTTTTAATTTCCATTCCCATAATGAAGTTAGTAGCACCGAGATCCTTCATGTCAAATTTGGAGGATAGCTGCAATTTCACCTCCTTGATAACATCCATGTTATTTCCTACCAATAACATGTCATCAACATACAACACTACATAAATGAAGTGATTACCAACCTGCTTGGAATATACACAATGATCAGCCCTACTTCTCACAAATCCCAATCCAAGGATGTATGTGTCAAACTTTTGGTACCACATCCTAGGTGATTGCTTCAAACCATATAGTGACTTCTTTAGTTTACAGACCAACTCTTTCTTTCCCTTCACTACAAAGCCTTATGGTTGTTTCATGTAGATGTCTTCTTCCAGATCCCCATGTAGGAATGTTGTCTTCACATCCATCTGTTCCACTTCAAGATCAAAAGCAGCAGCAATAGATAAAAGAAATCTAATAGAAGTTAACTTAGCAACAGGAGAAAAAATATCACCAAAGTCAATTCCCTCTACCTGGGACTAACCTTTTTCTACTAACCAAGCTTTGTATTTCTCCACTTTTCCTCCTGCATTTAACTTCTTCTTAAACAACCATTTTCTACTAGCAGGTTTTCTTCCAACTAGAAACTCAACTATATCCCATGCCTCATTCTTATCCAAGGCATCCATTTCTTACACCATGGCCTTCTTCCAAAGTTTACTATCCTCTGAATTCACTGCTTCCCTGACAATTCTGGGATCATCATCAGTAATAGATAATGCAAAATTGGAATGGAAATCAGGTGGACTATACATTTTTGGTTGCCTTCATTCTCTCACTGATCTCCTCAATACTAGGGTATAAGGTTCTTCTTATTCTGCTTCATCATCTTCAAATGATTCAGATTTTGCATCATCCAACACAAGCTCTATTTTCTCAGGTTCTTCTGGCCTTGGTAGGAGTTCCTATTTGGAAACATCTTTTACCTCTCTGAAAACAACATCACGAATGTAAACAGTATTCTTGGTATCTGGGTTCCAAAGCTTATAACCTTTCACACCATCTTTATAACCAATAAAGATACAATTTTCATGCTTTTATCCATCTTACTCCTATTTTCCTTTGGAACATGTACATAAGAATCACAACAAAACACTCTAAGATGTTGAATATAGGGTTTCTTTTCATTCCATACCTCGTGTGGAGTTTTATCATCCAACGTTGATGAAGGTGATCGATTGACCAGGTAACATGTTGTACCCACTACCTCTGTCCAAAATTCTTGTCCTAACTTGGCACCGCTGAGCATGCTCCTTACTTTTTCCATCAGTGTCATGTTCATCCTTTATACAACTCCATTCTATTGAGGAGTTTATGGAGTAGTCTTTTGCCTTGCTATACCACACTTCTTACAGAATTCTTCGAATTCATTTCCGCAGAATTCTCCACCATTATCTATTCTCAATACCTTTATTTTCTTTTATGTCTGATTTTCTACCAAGGCCTTAAACTCTTTAAATTTATCAAATACCTCAGATTTCTTTCTAAGAAAATAAATCTACGTGTTCCTTGAGAAATCATCTATCAATGAAACATAATATGCAGATTTACCTAGGGATGGAACAGGAACAGGTCCAAACACATCACTGTGTATCAACTCTAAGATCCCCTTTGCTCTTGTAGCACCAGATGGGAATCTTAATCGATTATGTTTACCATATATGCAATGTTCACAGAAATCAAAATCCAGAGTGCAATTAGACATACCTTCAACCATAACTTTACCGTGTAGTGTTTGAAGGCCCTTTTCTCCAATATGCCCCAGTCTTTGATGCCACAACATGGTCTTCTTTTCAGGGATAGTATTGGTCTTTTCGCCTTCATTTCTCTACTCAGGGACAAAAGAATTGTTACACCCATTAGTATAAGTTATTCCCAACAACTTGTACATATTTCCACACCGAACTCCCCTCATCAACACCATTTCTCCTCGTACAATCTTGCAAGTGCCCTTTCCCAATACAGTATCCACTCCTGCATCATCCAACTTGCTTACATATATTATGCTCCTGTCTAGTTTTGGAATGTGCAGAACCCCAGGGAGAGTTCTAATCCTTCCATATTTTAGTAGCAACTTAACCCTTCCACGTCCCATGAATTTTGTTGTCGAGACATCTCCTAGGAATACATCACCACCATCATATTTTTCATATTCATAGAACCACTCCCTGTGAGGAGTCATATGGTATGACACACGTGATTCGATCAACCATACATCACGATCTGCATGTGTACCTATAGATGTCAGGTAAAAATCACCTCCTTCTTCAGTGGAGGTTTTTGCCTCTGTGGAAGAGGTACTATTAGATCCCTTTGGTTTTTCAAACTTCTTAGACTTGCAATCTTTCTTATAATGCCCTGTTTTACCACACTTCCAGCATTTCCTCAAAGATTTTCCTAGAGACTTAGATATACCTGTAGATTTAGATATCCCCCTCGAAGGCTTACCAGGATTCTTGTCTTGAGTATGTTCTCTTACAAATAAATCATCTGTGTTATGACTATCCATGCTTTTCCGCCTCATCTCTTCATATAACAAGGATGAAACTACATCCTCATACTTCAATGTAGATTGAATGGTACTACAAATTTCTACAACCAGATTATCCCAAGATTCTGGCAAAGAACATAAAAAAGTAATACACTTATCTTCTTCTGCAATCGTAATATTAACAGAGACAAGTTGACTTGCCAGAGTATTAAAGGGATTTAGATGTTCTGTCACAGAATCTCCATCTTCCATCCTAAGATGATACAACTTATTTCAAAGAAACAACTTGTTTACTAGGGACTTTGATTGATACAAATTCCTTAACTTATTCCATAGTTCCTTGGTTGTAGAATCTCCCGAGACATTCAACAACACCGAATTTTCCAGGCAGAGTCGAATAGTACTCCTTTCTCTTATGTCCAACTTCTCCCAATCTTCCTTTGACATACCAGTAGGTGGTGTACTAGTATTTTGTGTACTAGTAGGTTGTGTATCAGTCGTCTGTGTGTTAGTAGGTTGTGTACCAGTAGGTTGTGTACCAGGATCCACATCGTTCCATTTTTCTTTGTCTACAATAAGGTCCTCCATCTTCTGCTTCCATAGCTCAAAGTTTTTACCGTTGAACTTCTCTATCCCGATTCTAGAAGAGCTCGCCATTCCTCTTTATACACTTGAATAACCACTGCAAAAGCTCCCACTAAACCGAGGTTTATCACAGACCTAAGATAAAATTTATCTATCAAGACTGAGCCAAACCCTCAACAACAAAGGCATCCCTCTGAATCCAAAAATGATCTCTGATACCACATGTAAGTTTTAAACCTGTGAAGTAAACCAATGCATATAGATTCTTAAGAAAAACATAATTTAATCAATGGCTCATACACATAGTACACAGAGATTTATACTGGAAACCCTCAACCGGGGAAAACCTCTCTTATATCCATTATATCAAATTTCACCATTCACCATAAAATATATACAATGTTTTTAGGTATTTCATAGATACAAAAACCCTAATCCCTTAATCCGGGATTAATTTAGAAAACCGCTAAAAATAGAAAAAAACACCCAAAAAAAAAAATCAACGCGCTGCCCTGAACGCTGCATGTAACTAGGGGGGGGCATACTCGGCCCCCCCTAGGAATCTCTCGGTGCACATGACACAAATCTCACTACTAGAGGGATCTTGAGATGCAGTTGTCGAATCTGATGCGCCCACACACACACATGCAAAGAATATAACACATACCCAACACTATGGATGATCGTTGGAAGTGGAGCAGCACCAAAGAAAGTGATTAGAGGTAACTAAAGGCTCCATGTCAGTGGATGCTTTACTATATTTTTTTAAAAAGGGTCATGAGTCAGGGTTATAGGAAATGAAGGAGGGATAAAGGTTAAAAACACCACAGGCAGACCCGAAAGCATTAACCGGAGAATTTCAAACTGCAAAGGTAAAAGAGGCTTTGATTTAAAACCAGTAAGGTTCTCCACCAGCTTTCGTATTAGCCGAACATGAAGGAAGAATAGAGATTCTTCTTTCGGCCAATGAATCTCCATTTTTTGAGCACTCAACACAACCTAAAAAGCCTATGTCAAATTTTACTTTTTGAGTACCACTTGATCTTTTGCACTACTTGATTTGTCTTCATTGTGGAAAATGTTGTGTTTGCTTACCATTTCCAATCTCATATTAGTCTTTAAAAATTTTCTTGAGCATGTGAAAATCACCATAACTTAAAATACTAATATTTAATCAGAGAATTAACAGCCGAAACTTTTCCCCGACGCGCTAAAAAATTTGGCATCAGAAAGAATTGAAGATAAGGGAAAATCACTCGAGAGAACCAAAGTCGTCGAGTACTGATCTTCGTTGGCATCAGCAGATGGAAGACTACTTTCATGATGGGCATCACCAAGGATATCACTGATGAACAATCCCTTTGGCATCGACGAAATACTAAGAGAGTAAGCGCTCACAAAGAATTAATTGATATCATTGATCGCCGACTTCTGAAACATTCTCGATATCGGGGATTTTTTGGAGGCGTTAACTTATAAGGAGGACGCATGATAGGTTTATTGCCGAAAGTCGACCTCCGATACATTTTCGGCATCGGAAGTCCCAAGTTTAGATTAAAGCACTCGACTTAAGCAAATTCCAAAGCCCGACCATCACCCGTAAGATAATTTCTCGGTCGTTAGTACCCTACATCCCGAGTTAGTGGTGCCATGTCGATACCATACGATGAAATCAATCGGTGTCAGATGTTTTTTATAGAAGGATATTAATTTAAAAACAAAGAAAACCGGAGAAAGACTAAGTGTAAAATAGAGGCTAACTTACAAGAAAATGTAGACAAACAACATAGTATACACACACCAAGAGAGGAAAGGATGAATTCAATCGCTATAACTAGAGCCCATTCATAAAAATTTCGAGAATTTATATATATTAGATTGTCGTCAAGATCAGTTTACATACAGTAGACACTGTCTACACCTTTCGGCCAACCAACCTGTTTGCATTAAGCAAACAAAATTCTCTTTACGAGAGGGAAAATTATCAAAGTTCTGCGTCGCATCTGAGAATGCAAAAAAGAGTTTGGCAATCATTCCTCTTCTGCGCGTGGACTTTCTTCCCGGATACTTCAAGATCCATGAGGTGTTTTCATCTTTCATTCTTATGACACTCTTTGCGCCTCGTGCAGCTTCACAATCGTAGCCTGTGCCTCCCGAAGTGTCCTCTTGAGCCAGGTTGCGTTCCCTTCACGACCTTGTGGTGATGACCCCTCAAGGGTATTTTTCGCCAACTGTCATTGTAGTTCTCTATTTTCTTGGTAGAGTTCAGCTATGGCGAGTTGTACCTCCTCCAGTTGTTGACTAGGTGCTCTAACGTTAGAACCCGGGGCTTCTATCCTTCTCATTCGACTCTCGCTTCCTCAACTTATGGTTTCGACTGGCTCTAGCCTGATAGTGCGCATCAGGAATTCCTCAACAAATGATCGCGTGCGTGACTAAATCGGGATTTAGCTTTCCCCTCCCACTTCTTTATTCTTCCTGGTCCTTCCTCTCCTCCGTGGTATCTTCTACTGAGGAAGCATGAGTTCCAACTTGTGTCCTCCCGACGTAACTTCATCCACTTAAACATCCGCACGGGGCAATACCATCATCTCCGCCTGAAGGTAGGAATATCCCTTCAAAACCTCGGGAACACCCACTATAAATAAGAATGAGTCCCGGTCATTTTGTGGCTTAGGCCTAGCGCTTCGGCTGCCTCGCAGGCCCCGTCTTGTGTTTTGAGGAGTTCCCATGGTGCAACAGCGTATCCACCTTATGCGTAGATGGATTGACAAAGGCCCAAAGAAAATAATTTGGTTGAAGTGAGATCACAAGATGAGTTACCAATGGCGCACAAGATCGGCTGGTGAGTAGAACACTTATAGAACATCTAGAATTTATAATGGAGCGGGGAAACAAGCCGAAATGTGTCAGGGGCCACTGAATACCTTGTGATGAGATGTTTTAAATAATTGTTGTGTCACATACACACGATGGTATGATCTGAGGCTTGTGAGATGCAGTCGATAGGAATTGTGAAGGATGTGTGGTATGGTTATCTCGATTCCTCTCAATTTCCCTAGCCTCCATAATGAGCTAATGATGGTTGATGCACTTGCTGATGTGACTTCTATTTGAGCAACCTGCCTCAACCTGAAGCATTTAACACATCCCCTTATGACAATATCTGATCTTTTTGGAACTTACTCGTACTTTTGGAACATATTCAGCTCTGACATCCTTTCCCGACCCCAAGGGCCAACTGGCCAATGGCATGAATTTGACTCTCATGTTTTCCATACCTTATCTGGCATGCTATGGCATGCAGATATAACCCACCCTAACTGAAGAAAATGGCGGCACTAACAGGAATGGTGCAGGTAATCTGAAAGGTTGCAGAGAACACATAAGTATCAAACAACTAGGCTTAGAGAACTTCACAGGTATGCATCAGTCTGTTTTCTTCCCGCTTACATTTTTAATATATTTTGCTGAGTATTGTTCTATAAGAAATTTCTAAACGATTTTAATTTTGATTAGCAAGAAATATCTCTCCGACTATCAAGCAAAATAGACTATGTAACCTCGCCAAGAAATACAAGAGAAATTGAATCCAAAGATCAACAGGCGATGAAGGATATCGGACTCCCAGATTTTGGTACCCCCGACAATTTCATCGACTTGTGTGACATAGTCGAATCGCATACCAAGAAAGATTTATTATGGACCGAAGAGATTGTGAAGGTGACCGACACAACGCCAGGACAAGTGAAAAAATTTATGGAACATCCAATTAGAGATAGGACTGTGATACAACAATTAAACACCAGTCTAATGAAGTACCGAGCACATGCGGTGGAGGTGAGAGGAATTTACACGGCTCCGATGGAGCAACACAAATTTCCATGGGCCCAAACTTGCGATGAGTTGTTTATCAGTTGGTCAGAGGATGAGAAAAGTCACCCTTTCGAAGGGATATCTTGATTTTACTGTTAAAGAAACTGTTAGAAGAGGACGCCAAGTGTAGAATTTTGTTTTGTTTAAACTACACTTAGTCGTTATTTTCAGTTGAATTTTATGTTATAAATAAGAACATTGACCAATTAGAGGAGGTGGATGGTTGTTTCAAGAACTTTTTCTTTCTGGTTGTTAAGAATTATTTTGAAGCTATCGTTAATAGAGAAGTCCTTATGGACCAGAGACAAAGTTATTTTCATCAAATGCATGTGATTGGACGTGGAGAAGAACTATTTCTTATCTTGTTTCATGAATGATGTTGTAATGAGTAAGATCTATTTAATCTATTGTCTAGTTATTTGGTGCAATATTTTGTTGTTCTTTACTTTAATGATGAATATGAATCATGGTGTTATTATGTGATGGATGATTAAGTAGGTGAATTATTTTTCTTTCCATTGTCTTATCGCGTATGTCTTTTCTTTCTGGTAATTAGTTTCTCAGACAATAATTGGATGCTCACATCGTTAATGTATTAGTACTAGGCCTGTGGTATAAAATTGTCGTCTGCATGCTTGAGCAGCGAGTTATCCCAAGTTCAGCCTCTTCCCCAGTAGTTAATATTAATTCTATTTTTTTTCCAAGTTGTTTTATACCGACTTACATCTCATATCGGTCCCACCTGAGAGAAAATACAAAAAGAGATAGTTCGAACTGAAGGAAGATCCTTCACAAGAAAAAATAAATCCCATCGATAAATTGGCAGATCGCAAGATTTGGAGAACCACTCCACTATTAAACGCTGCAGAGTCTAATTGGGCCTCGGTGGCGAGTTTGGTTCCTATTGTTGAATCAAGGGATTTAGGACCCATCAACATAACCCAAGCTATGAAATTTAATTGGATTTGTCTATGTTTCCTCCCTTCTTTTACACAGTGAAATATTCCCTTACTACTCGATAATTTTCCACCAGTTACTTAACTATTTTACCACTCATCACTCATATACTATATCTTTTTACTCAACGCTCTGACCTTATTCTACTCATCGTTTTCATTTTTAATTCACCCAATGATCTCCTTTCTTTATGCAGCAAATATAACCATTAAGGCACCACGATTATTTTTGTAATTCACTCAGCATTTTATTCTTAATTCACCCATCGTTTTCCTTTCTTATACAAAAAATATAACCATTCATGCTCTGTGATTATATTTTGTATTTCACTCATCATTTTATTTTTAATTCTCCCATCCTTTTCCTTGCTTATACAATGAATTTAACCATTCAGGCTCTACAATTATAATTGGTATTTCACTCAATGTTTCATTCTTAATTCGCCCAACATTCTCCTTACTTTATCCATCAATTACAACCATTAAGGCACTGTGATTATTTTTGGTATTTCACTCAGTGTTTCATTCTTAATTCACCCATTGTTTTCCTTGCTTTATACAACGAATATAACCATTCAGGCACTGCGATTATTTTTGGGGTATTTACTTAGTGTCTTACCATTCCTTGCCCAACGTAAATCCCTCTTTTGCTCAGCAAGTTACCTTTTACCCTCAACGTTTTAACCTGGGGAATACACCAAGTTAATCTTCTTAACTCGGTGAAATCGCAGCCACATTCTTTTTGTTTTCACAGGCATGTTCCTTTGCGATTTTCTTGGTGGGTAAAATGCCAAAGGGATTCCACTTTTAACCTTTTTTATTTCCTTCCCTGAGCAATTTTGTAGCATGTGGTAACCTCTGAAAATCATAGTTACCCTCAACATTTATGAAGGAATTTCACCCAACAACTTTACATTTGTATCTTTGCGTTTTGCCACATGTTCCCTCAGTGGTTGGCATTTAAAGCATGTTGAGTGGGTATGGGAACCTCCTATTTTTAGTTGGCCAACTTAGTGGTTTGAGCCTTCCTTTTAGCTTATATTGGGGTAAGTGATAACACATGTTTTAGTTGTATTACCAGTTTTATTTTATGTAATTAAAGGTTCAATTGAATGTTTATTGTATGATCAACTTCATGTTCCTTTAATGCTCAACTTAATTAATTATTCAAGGTTCAATTAAATGTTCATTGAACGATCAACTTAATGTTCCTTTAATGCTCAACTGAATGTTTATTAAGGGTGCAATTAAGGTTTACTAATGTTCAACCTATGGTTATTTAATGTTCAACTTAAAAGGTTATTTAAATGTTCAACTTAAAGATTTTTGTTAATTGTTCAAATTTAATATTGATGTGTGATAAATTAAACGAACCAACCATGCATTCTTTTGGCACTTTATTAATGTTGAAGTGTGATAAATTAAATTATTAAATTAATCGTGCGCCTTGAATATCTTAATGTTGATGATTGATTTAATATTTGTGACTATTGTGCAATACATATTGATGATGTATAATTGTTTTAGAAGTTAGAATTATCACGCGTTGAATATTTAATGTTGATGATTGAGAGTTTTAGATGGTAGATTCCTAGTGCGCAAAGAAATTAATGTAATGAATGATTGTTTAGATACTATATTTCTGCGCGAAATGAAAATTAATGTAATGAATGATGGTTTTAGATATTAGACTCCTAGCGCGCAATCAATTTAATGTAAAGATTGATGTTAGATTTTAGACTTCTTGCGCGAATGGAAATATGATGTAAGGAATGTTTGTTTAGTCATTGGATTGCTTGCGCTATGAAAAATTGTTAATGTGTAATGACTAAGTGATGGGTTCTTTGGCGCTAGAGAATTAATGTTGATACCGGATGGATTTTTTATTATTTCATCTGTGTCTTAATTCAATTGATATTTACTTGCGCCATGATATACATAGCTATGTGTGGATGGACTTATGTGTAGTTACTTTGGAGCCATAAAAATTTAATGAATATTTATCTTGCGCCATTGAATATGCTATGATTTAATAATTGGATTGCTTGTGCATTGGAATAACGATGGATGTACAATTATTTAGCTTGATCACTCGCACGCATTTCATTAATGGTGATTCATGTCTAGTTTAGTAATAAAAATTACTTGCATGCCTTAATTTCAGTGGGTGTGCGATTGCTTCGTCATCATTCTCTTGCACCTTGAATTTAATGTTAATTAATCTTGCATCATGAAATTATGTAGATGCATGATTGATTTAACAACTAGTT
Source organism: Picea engelmannii (assembly GCA_009831015.1). NCBI lineage: Eukaryota > Viridiplantae > Streptophyta > Pinopsida > Pinales > Pinaceae > Picea > Picea engelmannii. The sequence goes on along the minus strand of ML778385.1, from coordinate 134,511 downwards.
TCCTCTTGCGCCCTTACTTAAGTTGACATGTGAATGTTATAGAATTGTTACTCTCGCATGCAACGAATAGTTAATTGTTGATGTATGATTGATAACAATAATGATTACCCTTGATCCATGGATTATTTGATGTTTCAAGATTAATGGATTGATGAAATGGATGGTCATTGATGTTTTTGTTTTATCTAGTTGCTTGGATACGATTGTGCTAGTGGGATGTAGACACCTCCTTGTTCCTCAGAAAAGTCGCCATCCCTAAGACCTTAAATGGTTAAAATCAATTGGAACCTAGGCTTGAGTGTTTCTTATGTGTCTTGGAGGTCCTAACTGTGTAGGGTAAGATGGGCGGGTAGCGATTTTATATCATCATCTGATGAACATTGTTGTAAATTGCTTCAAGATATTATGATGTGCTAATCTTCTACGCTATTTATGTTTATGTGTCGTTATCCTTCGTTGACGCGTTGAATGTGTCATTAGTGATTTCCTTGATGAGTAGTTGGTACTGCTTTTACTTATGATGTTGTTGAATAGGCGTTGCCATGTCATGTGTTTATGTTAATTTCTTAATGCAATAAAAAAAAATTACCTTTTGTGCTTCGAATTTTCTTAGGCGTTACGGAGGGTTGTTACATATGAATTATATTTGTTGAGCACATATATCTAATATATGATTTTAGGAAAATGCAATATGACATTTAATCACATGGCCTTGGACCTATGCCTCTAATAAAGTGCAAAAATATTCATCTTTTTTAAGAATATTGGTGCCATCCTCAAATGCTAGGTTATCAAGGCTTCTGTGAGTTGTGAATTCGCACTAATTCTTCCATGGTTACAAAATCAATATAAATTTAGGCCATGTGAAATGTAGAACATGTTGATGTTTCGACAGCATCGGAAAGACATTCTACTAGATTGATAATTAATAATATGATTATTAATTATTAAGCAATATTATTAATGTAATAATATATTTATAATATAAAGTATAAACATATATATAATAAAGTATAAAATATATTTATATTATATGTATAATATAATATAAAGTATAAATATATTTATTACCCAAGGGAGGCATCTCTTCATGGATGGTCACCATATGTTCTTTATATATAGAACACTCATCATTGTAATAAGATATTAATTCACATACAATATGATCTCTTATGAAAAATTGAACATGGTATCAGAGCGGGACTAGGCTTGACTCCCTCACAGGAGGGCCCAGGAAAATGAGAGTAGAGTAAAATCTTGGGAGTGTTAAATTTATGGGGTTGTTGCAATCTCTATGTACAACATATTTACTTTTAACTCCTACCTAAATTATAGAAAGAATTCCATAAATTATGGTGGGCAGTAATTTCTAGTAAAAATGTCTAATTACCTAAATATGAGGAATGTACTCCATATTTACTTCTACCTATATTTATGCAAAGAATCACATGAATTATGGAGGAACAATTTAACAAAGTCAAATACTATGTGGATGGATTATAACCAAATTATTCTTTGGGTAGTTATGGTAGGTATTCTCCAACTATTTATAAGAAAGAAAATTTAATTTAATTTTAAATTTAATTTTCAAAGAGACGTGTCTTTTTTTGGATCAATTTAATATTACTATAAAAAGACACAACAATAGACACACACATTTTTCTCTCTCACAAGTGGGAAGTGATCTAAGGAAGAGACTGGAGTTTCTAAGTAATTGAAATTTTTTTAGTGTAATTACTTAGTGATGTTCTAGAGTTTACTAAAGTAATCATTGAAAGTAATTACCACTTAGGAAAATTGACCTTGTCTAATTTAACACTAGAAAATAAACATGGTTAGTCGTATGAAATCGAGTATATGTTGGATGTGTGTTCATAGAAGATGTATCATTTCGAGGGTCACTATATATAGTTGTGCACAAGATAAATTGATCTCCTCTGGGAGATTCTCTTTGTTGTTCTTGTTATGGGCACGTCACAGGTAATAGCTCTGAGAAGGATCCATAGTGACAGTTGCGGGAAGAAACATGAAGCAAGAATATCCAGACATAGAGTTGTGCAAATCCATGCAATGAATAAGAAGAGGAGGTCAACACATACAGAGGGAGTGTTGAGATTTTATGTAATTTCATAAGTTATTATTTAGTGTTAATGTTTCAACATCGAGATGACATTCTCCTGGGATTGTTCATGGTAATTTGACCAAGGGATAATGACCCTGGCATAGTCTTCTAAGGACATAAGACCCAAAGTGCATGGCTTTCAACATCCAAAAGGACTGAAATTATTCTTGTGGCAAAGATGGAAACCTGATCAGGAAGAATGGTCCGTGTACTCACATAACACTATGTTGAGTACGTGACAATTGTGGGACACTCAGTGTGAAGATTGAAGAAGGATTTATATGGATTAAAGAAGGAACCCAGAGTATGGTGTGGAAAATATCATCTCAAAGTGTAAGACAACAAAACGGGTTGTTGAGTTTGAGATGAAATATCTCAGGATGATGCATTACTTTTTGGGTCCCAAGGTATGGCAGAGATAGGATGAGATCTTTCTGAATCAAGGGAAGTATATAGTATAAATATCAAAGAGATTCGAGATGTTGGATCACAAGGCAATGGCTACACCTATGGTATCAAATTTGAAGTTATTGTAGGATACAACTTTAGAGACTGTGGATGCTACGTTATACATGAAGATGGTGGGTTCATTGATGAACTTGACGAACACAAGATTGGATATATGTTTTGATGTGAACACCCTGAGTCAATATATGGAGCAGCCCAGGTAGGTTCATTTGGTTGCATCAAAAAATGTGATGAGGTACCTTAAGGGTACATTGGATTATGGTCTTATGTATGTGACAGACCATGAGTTAGGGTCATATGGATATTCAGATTTAGATTGGGCCGGAAGTATTCATGATTGGAATATTACTTCAACATATTGATTCAGCCTAGGATACAATAGAGTTTCATGGAGCAGTAGAAATAAATTGTGTGTAGCACTCAGTACGGATGAGGAAAAGTATGTGGAAGCATGTGCAGAAAGGCGTGAAGTAGTGTGGATTCAGAAATTGATGATTATTGGACTATTTTGACTTGTAGGTAATACCTACAAGAAGAGGATGATGAGACTTGTTCTGGAGGACAAGTGATGAAGTCAACAGGTTGAAGATCCAGTTGATATTCAGTGCTCGAGACAGAGCCAGGAAGTCATTTCCAGAGGGAGATGGGTACTACAGTAAGGATAAGGAGGCTTTGTCGGATGCAGGAAGCAGTTATGTGTGGCACTCAATACAGATGAAGCTAAGTATGCATGTGCAGCAAGTCATGAAGCAGTGTGGCTTTGGAAATTACTATTATAGCAAGATTTGCCTCACCCTATGCAAACTTTCACAAAATGCCTTTTTCCATTTCCCTATGCAGACTTGAGGTCCCTTTTTGCAAATCCCAGAGATAAAAATATTATTTTTCCACATATACGCACCCTACCTATTGTACAACATGTGTATACAAAGGTTGCACCACTACAGACCGCGTACATCGATATGTGTGCCCAAAATAAATAAAAATGGTGTTGGGTTTCCATGTCATGTCATGAGATCCATAATCCTTGGACTTCCATATATTGGAAACGTTCTAAATCGGCCCTTTAGTTCCACTTAAAGGCTATAAATGGGCCAAATCCGAGCTATGGAAACGAGGAGAAGAATTCAACTTTGAGAGAAAAGTTACTATGGAGAAATTATTCACTTCATATTGAGTCTACATCCCTTTTTCCTTTTAAGTCTGAACACATTGTTCAGCCCCCAAGCTCTTCCCTACTTGATTGAGAACTTCATTGTCTCTCTTATATGATCTTTCCTTTGGTGGAGGATTTAAGTGGTGGAGGCCCAGCTGGAAGGGACTTAGTTTCTCGGTTCCGAACTGTGCCAACACAAAAGTTTGTAATTCATTCACTTCTATTGATTACATTTTAATAGAAATATTTTTTTATTTTCCAATTAATGTCTTGAAAATATTTGAATTGTTATTCAATGGGAACATTTGCTATGAATATTGATGGATTATTCTATTGAATTTGCTAACATTATATATTATCACCATATGCTTTTGTTTCGTGGATGTTGAGGACAAGTTGCAAGTGTATTGCTTTGAGTCAAGTGCTCAACGGTGGACTTCATCGAACGTCTGACGAGGTAGGCCTTTTATATTTTCTTGCTACCATATTTGATTATATAGCATACCTGAGATTAGAGTTGATTTATGCACTCACTTCCTTCTGTTGTGGTTTACCCCTATCCATAGACAGATTTTCCTCATAATAGAATTGGTTACCATACTAGGGATAGAATCTTCTTTTCGGGGTTTGGAGTGTTTTTCTCCTTAGATCTCTCTTGTTTACATTGAGTTTCTTGTCGTCTGACTGCTTGACAACCTCTGTTCATTCTGATTCTGAGTTTCTTAGCCTTCTCCTTATCCTGGCTGTGTTTTAACACATATATGCGGGTTTTTTCCTGTACATACACGTGTTTTCCTTCTGCAAGAGGTGTATATACATGTTTTTCCCCTAAATAGTCGCATACATCATCCTTTTCTGATTGGTTTTTGGATTTGATGTTTGTTGGGTAGGTTTTGATGATTGTTGAGTCTTCGTGGGTCTTTGTTATGAATTTTAAGTGTCTGTGAAATGATAGGAACCCTTTCTTTGGTTGAATTTTTGGGTGTTGCCTTTCTCATCATCCTTTTCATTTGATTGTCCTTGCATCTTGGGATGGGTGTTTTCTTCTTGATATCCTACTTGATTTGTCTTTGTTTACATACAATAGAGTCTTTATATCAAGTTGTTGTTCAGTCCTTTAATTTTCATTATTTTATATTGAAAATACAAAAATATTAGTCATTTTGCATTGATGGCATTTGATTTTCTAGGTCCTTATCATTGATCTTAGTACATGTAAAGAAATATTGCATCTTATTGAGAATTGCATAACTAAATTGAAAATTGCATTTTGAAAAGCATATCATTTATTGGGAATTGAAGTTAGGACTTTGCATTGTATTCATATCCATTTATTTTACTTGTTGAGTCATAACATCACTAGTTTCACGATCGCACCTTTTTGAGTAAGCAAGGACACTAAAAGTAACAGTTATAATTTTAAATTGATTAGTAATGATTTTATTTTCTAGGGTGCACAAACTAGCTTAGTATTTAGAGCCTTGGAATAGGATTTTGTGAGTAAACTTCTCCAAGGCTATTAAATCAACATATGTGTCTGACTAAGGGAGTGGATAAATCCATTGTATAATCGGTAATATCGGGAGGCTCTGCTTACACCGGAGTTAAGCATGAGGTCGTGTGAGGTTAGTTGAAGGGATATCCCCCCGATACCTTCTTAGCGTCGAGTATATTTTTGGGGATCTATTCATATATGGGGATCCTGCTAGTACCTTTACCTCTGTGAGAGGTGGTGCTTTCCAGGTTTCGGGCTTTGTTACCCAGCCCATACGGTGGAACTGACTTACGATTGTTCTCCTGTGAATCAATTATATTGTGGTTTCTTAGTTGCTTGACTTAGGTACCACATAGGTTACTTGCAGGGGTTATTCTGTAGGTACCCTGGGTCAGAAAAGGGTCAGACAACACACATCCTTTATGGAGGATTACCTCTCCGAGGGGGTTGACCGACTGGTTGTTAATCCCACAAGGGCCCTTATAACTGATTATGTTACCTCTGATCTTTAGTAAAGGAGTCTCAGGACCCTCTTGGGCGAGGCATACCTACTTTAGAGAGGGAGGTCCCTTTCAGCCACTTTATCATGTTTGTGTGCATATTGGTCGTTTGATTATTTTTGGTGTGCTCTTTGATTACTAGTTGGCCTTAGGATTTTTTTTTATATCATGAGTCTTGAGTCATTGTGGAGCCAGACCAACTTCCTCGCAGGTCTCTCTGCTTGTTACAGGTACCACCGCATTTTGATTCTTTTCTTTCTAATAGGCTTAAAGTTATCAAACATGGTACACACACCTCCACTTACCATAATTGTGATCATACAAGGATGAGTATTGAATCGAGTCAAAAATATATTGGGAGTCCTTCAACTCCCATACCCACTATAGTTAATGGTACTCATTTGACACTTTCAACCACCATGGTTGTAGTGTCGGAGGTTCCTATCATCATACCTGTCCATCCTATAGTGAATACTCAACCTATAGCCATGACACCTTTTGGGTCCCTTTGTCACTCGTCGGGCTACAATATTCAGTCCATCCCTATGCCTCTAGCCCTTTTTCTTATGGTAGGCCAAATTTCACATCACAATTTTCATCCTCCATCCCTACGGCTAGTCCCAATACTAGTGATGGACTTGGGGGCATGGCTCCTTCACATACTCCTTTCTCTTTTGGTGGTGGTCATGTCCCACAAACGACTCCTATTGTTGGAGTTCTTCCTCCTTTTCACCCCTGGTCTAATCCTCTTGCTCCTAGATGGAGTAACCAACCTGGCAGACAATCTATTGCTCACGTTTTTTCCTTTACACCCACCTCCTCTGTACCAATTCCGACCAATACATTTGGCATGACGAATCCACCTTTATCCTTTGGATTCACACCTGGAGGAGGTCAGTTTCACACCTTGGTCAACCCCCAACCTGGGGGGAATTTTTATAATCCTCATCAGAACATTCCTGTTGGAATGGTGCCCAAAAAACCCCTCATGAATTTATCCAGAGGAGGGTCTTATAATCCCGAACAGGGCCATGGTGCTTACTATAACCCTGGATGGGTTGTGATTCCCCAACAACAATCTTTCTAAGGAGCTTGGGGTCATATGCCGCAACCTCGTCTCCCTTTTCTGGCCACGCTCAATTTTCCAGACTTGTTTAAGTTAATGAACGACCACATGTGTCATGATCTAACATGGCCCCCTGTCCCCACCAAGCTTCCTTCAAATATTCCAAAATTCAAAGGTAAGAATGGTGAGGATCCTAGTGATCACATTACCACTTTTCACCTATGGTGCTCTTCGAATTCCCTTAATTACGATTCCATTTGGTTGAGATTGTTTCAACGCACCCTCACAGGGGTTTCCACAAAATGGTATATCGATCTACCTAGCGGGTCATACTGAACTTTTAATTAGATGGTTTTAGTCTTCCTCAACCACTTCCAATTGTCGGTTCATTACAATGTTTCCTTAGAAATTTTGTTGACCTTACGCCAGGACAAAGCCACTCATATCTCAGATCACATCCAGGAGTGGTGTAGACAGAAGAGGTTGATCAAGACCTTCATACCCCCAGAATTCCTGCTATAGTGGTTCCTCAAGTCTCTCCTGCCTTATATTTTGAAGGATGTTTCTACATTAGGAGTTACATATGAGGAAGAAACGATTTTTAAAGCCTAACTGTTAGATCTTATATATGCTCAGTCTGGGATGTTATACGAGATTCTTTTGGACGCATCGAGGTCAAACTATGACCCTAGACAAAATCCTGGGCCTCATGTCAATGGCATTGTAGGCTCCGCCAATGTGAAATCTGTAGACTTGGTGACAAGACATTTGAAAGAGTTGTCTCTAAACCAGTGTATAGGAGGTCCAACTTAGTTTGTGCCCTCCAATCCCAATCAGTCGGTGGATGTACATTCTGTGAAATCGTCGACCAGCCCGTATGGTAACCAACATCCAGGAGGGAATAAGAAGAAAAGATGCAATAATAGTCGTAAGGGTGGGAAGAATAATAAACCCAAGGACAATGGTAATAATGAGAAGTTGAATAATAATGTTGGTGAGGGAAAGAAAGAAAGGTGGAAGGTGAAGTTTCACTACAAGCTTTGCATAGACTACCACCTTACTCATTTATGCCCCAAACTTGCAGAAGCTACGAGGCTTTTTTCTCTACCGCCCGCTATGCTCACTAATCCTTTTCCACATAACCAACACATGGCCTCGAGCTCCTCAAATGCCGAAAATGTCTAGAGTGGGATTGAAAAATCACCAACACAAGACAGTGATTGTTTATGCATTAATATGGTTAAATCTGAGGTTAATGTAGCCACTCGGTCTCACAATTACAGTTCTCCACAGACTGTACCTGGTCTAGAGTCTCCACAGACTGTACCTGGTCTAGAGTCTCCACCTCCTCCGAAGATGCCTTTACAGATTGAAAAAATAGATCCCCTACCTCGTATTATAAAAGGAGTACTCAAGTTCTCTACCCACAATCCTAATGCTAGAGCCACATAGAATTACTCTATTGTTGAGGACCTGGGTCAAACCCCTTGTGCGATGTTGGCTCTAGAGGTTCTCCAGACGTGTCCTTCATAGAGGAATGCCTTGCTATATGCATTAGGAGTTCTAGATCCGTGTGGCTCTAAAGTTATCAAGTTTGACGTCACAGATGTGAAGCCTCGCTTGCCTTACCATGTGGCATTCCAAATCCACGTGGGTTACTCGAAGTATACCATCAAGCGTACTATTTTTGATAAAGGCATTGCAACATGTGTGATGTCCTTGGTATTTTGGAAAGCTCTCGACTCTTCGAATCTTTCTCAATCTCTGACCATGTTGATTGCTTTTGACGGTCGTTCCTTCCACCCTCATGGTATTCTTCTTGCCTTTCCAGTCCAGTTAGGTGGGAACATGGCAGAGGTGGATGTCAATGTGGTTGATGCACACCTCGATTATAAATTGTTACTAGGACACAATTGGACTCATGCTATTACTGCAATCATGTCGTTCTTCTTCCATGCTCTTTGTTTTCCTCACGATGGGAAGATCGTGACGATTGACCAATTTTCCTTTGCGTACACTAGCCCCAATGCATTTGTTGAACCGTCGATCCCCGTGATCGACAATTCTCAACCGACAACTAAAAATATCAGTGTCAAAATGTGTTCATCCCTTATGGGTACCTTTGACTTCATGGCACCGATTCACCATATATATGCCATGTCGAGTAGGCCTGTTTTGTTAGAGAGGTTTGTTCCTTTCCACACTTCCTATTTTAAAGATCCTTGGACCCTACCTTCTTCGACTGTGTGTTGTGAAGGTCGAACACATTCTGGAATGGCCATGCCACTATTGGCAGTGGAGATTGTGTATCAAGTTGTTATTTACTCTTTCGTCGATCCTGATCCTGTTACCTCGTAGACGGATGAGGAGGATCTTGTTCTAGAGCCCATGTGGGCCACTTCGTCATCTTTTTCACATGACTACCTTGATGATACTTTACCTTTGGATAAATCTATCATATAGGCCATGAATGGTTCTAACAAGCCTTGGGATGATATGCATCACCGCTATTATTTTCTCCCAGAGCTTGCTAGAATCGAGCAAGATGGTTTTATCTCTACTTTGAGCAAGATAGTTGGTCACATCGTAGTTCCACTTGATATGCACGACATTTATGTCGAAGGAAACATGGAGAGTATCTCCCCTACCGTCATGATTGATATATCTCGTATCCCTAGCAAGATTGAAAATGTATATATCGGTGTGGATTGTTCCCCAGAAGAAATTTTGATCTACATCGAACTCTTCAAGGAATTATCAGATGTATTCACTTGGTCATATGAAGAGATTCTAGGAATCGACCCTCGAATTGTCAAACATGAGATTAAAACTTACCCGAATGCTAAGCATGTTCGACAACATCTTAGAGCTGTCAATCCTAGGAAGGCCCCTGCTATTAAGGTAGAGGTAGAAAAATTGCTTAATGTTGACTTTATCTACCCAGTTCCCTTGATTGAATGGGTATCCAATCCCATTCCTGTGAATAAAAATAAAGGAACCATCTGTGTATGCATGGATTTTCGTGACCTAAACAAGGCCTGTCCTAAAGACAACTTCTCGACACCTTTCATCGATTATATTATGCCTTTCGGCCTTAAAAACACCAGAGAAACCTTCCAACAACTTAGGACCTTCACATTTCACAATCTCAAGCACATAGTCGAAGCCTATATTGACGATCTTGTTGCTCACTCTCGTAAGAGAGTGTATCACCCTAAGCACCTTTGGCTAGTCTTTGAAAGATTTTGTCATTATAACATTTGGTTGAACCCTCATAAATGCATCTTTTGCATTAGTTTAGGTCGACTTCTAGGATTTTTAGTCTTTGAGACAGGGATCATGGTAGATCCGTTAAAGCTTGAGGCAATACTTTGATTGCCTCCCCCGCACACTATTCTCCAACTTCAAGGTTTATAGGGGAAAGCTAACTTTTTACGATGGTTTATAGTGAACTATGCCAATATTACTAAGGGTTTCATGTGTCTCTTGAAGAAGGAAACTCCTTTTATCTGGGATGAGCGAGCCCATGAATCCTTCGATTCTTTGAATAAATCCTTGGTATCGACGCCTCTACTGAAGTCTTTGGACTACGGTAGAGGTTAATTGCTTTATGTTGCCATGTCCAAAGAGACGATTGGTATGGTGTTGGTTCAGGATGATGATGAGCTCCGTGAGAAGGTCATTTACTATCTTAGTCGAAACTTAGTCGACCTTGAACTCAAGTATTCTCATGTTGAAAAGCTATCTTTTGTTGTTGTCCACGTAGTCCAACGATTACGACACTATATATTTATTTTCAAGACTACTGTTGTTTCCCATTTCAATCCATTTCAATATGTCCTTATGAGGTGTATCATAGGGGGAAAGTAAAATAAATGGATTGTCATTCTACAAGAGTTCGATCTCGATTTTGCTTCTGCGAAGTCCAAAAATCACTAGTTTTTGTAGAGTTAATATCCGACTTCCCTCGGTTAGATGAGGATGTTATTCATTTTGATTCATTTGCGGATGAACACATTTTCCTTGTCTCTTCATCAGACCCTTGGTATGGAGATATTTTTCTCTATCTTTAAACTTTGAAGTTCCCTTAGCATATCTCGCGAGATGACCGACGACGTATACGATACCAAGCTAAGAACTACCTTATCGTCGATGACACTCAGTATCGGCAAGGAGTAGACAATATCTTGCGTCGTTGTTTAACTCACGAAGAAGCCGATTTTTTTCTAAACGACTGCCACAGTGGGGCTTGTGGTGGTCATCTATCCGGGCTTGCGATGGCCCAGAAAATTTTGTGAGCCGGTTATTTTTGGCCATATATATTTAAAGATTTCATCGAAGAAGTTAAGAAGTGCCACCCCTACCAGGTGTTCACTTGGAAAATGTGCTCGCATCCATCCCCTCTCCATCCAGTCATTACTGTCATTCCCTTCACCAAGTGGGGAGTGGAATTTGTGGATTGCAACCCAACTTTGGTTGGGGGGAATCAACACATTATCGTGGTCGTAGAATACTTTACTAAGTGGTATGAGACCATGCCTACAGCTAAATCCAATCAATCAAATCATATCTAGGTTCGGAATCCTGAGTGAGATTGTCACTGATCATGGAAGTCACTTTCAGAATGAAATGATGGAAGAACTAGCATCTAAATTAGGGTTTAAGAATGGTCATTATTCCCCTTACTACCCCCAAGAAAATGGACAAGTAGAGGTTGTGAACAAGTCTCTCAAGACCATCTTGCAGAAAATTGTTAGCCAGAGCAAATCTGACTGGCATATCTTGCTTTATCCGGTACTTTGGGCATATTGAACCTCGGTCAAGAATTTCACCGGTTTTTCTCCTTTTCAGTTAGTACACAATGTGGAGTCGATCTTACCTATTGAATGCAATATGCCTTATATAATATTTCCAGTTGCACTCCTACCTAGCACTTCTGATCTCGAACAATGCCCCGTACACCTAGAGAGTCTAGATGAGCAGCGTCGAGATGCCTCTACAACTATCAAAGAGAATAAAATACGTGTCAAGGTCCAATATGATAAGTTTGTATATCCTTGGAAGTACGTTGAGGTTGACTTGGTCCTTCTATATGATCAAGCCAAAGAACCATTGGGGGCAGGAAAGTTCAAACCCATGTGGCACGGTCCCTATATCGTGTGACGTGTCTTAGAAAAAGGATCCTACAAATTAGAAGATTATGAAGGGAACATGTTGGCTGAGACCAGGAATGGGAACTATTTGAAAATATATTATGCTTGAGCCCCAAGCTTGGGTGTAACTCTTTGTATCCTAATGTAATTTAGTGTATATATCTTTGCCCTTTGTTTTTATCTTCAACTTGCTTATCGAGTTTTCGCCTGGTTAGCAGATGTCAATGGAGTCTTCGGTCTACATAGGATTCGCAGACGGGGCCAGTCGTCATACAGGGAACTTGGCTTCTACCACTTGGGTTGTTTACTCACCCGAGGTTCTACTGGTGTCTTCAGGTGGCGTATGCCTAGGGCCATCAACAAATAATGTGGCTGAATATAGCATCGTTATAGAACTTTTGTGCAATGTTATTTCACATGGTATTTTCTCTTTAGAGTTTCACCTGGACTCCCAGTTAGTAGTATGTTAGTTGAAAGACAGTTACCATGTGTGTGATCCTACTCTACTCCGACGATTCCTACAGGTACGACTTTTGGAATGATTTTATTACTTATAATCACATACCTAGAAGTTATAATTATGTATCAGGTGCATATGCTAATTTGGTTTTAGATTGGCATTTGTCACATAACTAAAGAAAAGAAAAAATTCTCATCAATGTACACATTGTAACATAAGTAAAGCCTAAGAACCATGTTTTTATATATATTTCAAAAAATATGATGTTTATAATACAAAATTGGGGCTAACACCCTCAATATACATATACGATCGATCATACAATATTCATGACATCTACACATGTGGCACCAAATGAGTGCCATGATAGCATACCACGGCGTTTGCGAGATGCCAAAAGAGTCGTACCTAAGCACGATGCACACCTACCACCTACCGCTGCATAGCCTCCGGAAAATCCTCCACCTGAACCATAGGGATCCTCTGTGTCAAATGAGATAGGTTTCCCTACATTTTTTGAATCACTCTCTCTGCGTCCCCTTTCGCTGCCTCATCTCCCTGATGCCTCTGACGATGTCGTGCAAGTATGTATGGCCATCATGGACCTACGTCTGCATCACATACATGTTTAATTAGTACTTAACATCATCCAAAAATATTTTTTTCTCCTTATACAAAAATACAAAAAAATGAAATATTTAAAAAACTTTAAAGTGCCTATGTCTTCATAGGTAGACCCTGGTGGTAGTGGCATGTCAGGATATCCTCTGAAGTCAATCCCTGCATAAGGTTATTCATCTATAGCTATGACATGTCGTCTCCACCAAGAGAAGAAGTCATCGTTGTAGGGTGTTGGCACCCTACCTCCCCCCTGTTGCCTCGTCATCTCGGTCCATCGTGCCATGGTTGGATCGCAAGGTCCACGTAGAATAATCTCAACTGTAGGTCCCAAGCCTGGAACCTGCTCGAAGAAAAAGATACAAAGCATAGAAGAAAACCCGAAGTTCCTTTTACTACCTTCTTTGCATTCTGTCAGCTGGCTCTTCATATTGTCCAGAAGTCAGGTGCACCAGTTGTACATTGTGGGTCTCAAGCACTCTACTGAGTATAACATAAGTGGCCTCGATGCCTAGTGCAAAGAGTTTGATCGTGTGATCTATGTCAAAATGAGGACAACAATCTTGAGACTTAGATTGTTTATCGTTCTAATGGGGAATTGGATCCCTACCTTCTCGGTCCCTTCAATGCAATGAGTGGCTATGTATTCCTCTATTTTCATGCCACTCCCATCCCCCCGGGCTTTGAGGTTGACCAACTCACCCCAACGTGACAATCTCGTCAAGAAATAGATGTCCTCGACTTCAATCCTTAATGGTTTTCCATCAAGGTTGAAGCTCTCACTATCTAGATCCCAGTAGTCCACGAGCAACTATAGAAATATCACTTGAGCCCTCATATCTTTGAGAGCCCAAAACTTGTATAGCCCACATATTTTTAAGGCCATTTGGGCCCCTGGATCTCTCTCCATTCCAACATCCACCTCCTCATGCTCTCTTTCTCTCCACTCTAGCACCATCCTGCAAGAGTCAAACCCTTTTTTGAGTTAGAAACCTTTAAAAACATTTTCCACGGACATATACGTGAGCTATAGTGTACACAGTCATGTATATGGATTCTTATACACTGGTTTTTTTTCAAGAAGCCACGTATAAGTATGTGTATATGCAACCCGATAAACTGTATCTCACGTACACCTGAGTTTTCAAATTGTGACCTAAATAACTTAAAAAATGGGACCTAATTACAAAATTTAATCCATTGAAAAGAAAGAGGAGAGAAGATTAATTACCTGGTCCAGAGAGTCGTCGATTCCGTCGCTCATAGCTCCCGCAATCATCAGTTGAAGTTTGGAGGCAATTTGGTCCAAAATCCACTATTTGGGTAAAAAATACAAATGGTATAGTAAAAAAAATTTTTTTACTATTTATAGCAAATGTTTACCCACTTTACATAGTTTCATGCAATATTTTGTCCTAATGGACTAATAAGATAGTGGATGGAGTTGGTTTTTGTAGTTTTATCCAGAGATTCTTGTGGTTTTCAGCGCCCTGTCGCTCGTTCATAACTTTGGATAGGTATTTTCGTTACCCATCATATATGATAGGTATCCAATCCATCATGCACACTTGCATCGTCCTATTACTGTCACTCACATGCCTTAGGTACAAACCCATTTCATAGAAACACAAAACCTTTTATCTACTACTAGAAGTGTTGTTATCGAATGGTAGAGTCTTACCAAACATGGGTACCCTATTTAGATCCTTTGCTTCATTCGGTGCCCATGCAAATATTTTTGTCCGTAGGACCGGGATTCCCTTATAGATAATACATGACTTTATGTTGAACCTCATTTATTACTCATAAACATGCTGACCTATACCTAGAGGACTCCCAAGCGAGTTTGATTTAAGATATTTTCCGACTCGTTTTAAAAAATGAAAAGATTGTCGAGTGAACTTGTATCTTTCACACTCGTAAATTGGATTTGAAAGGATGTCTATTTGGTGCAATTTTATCCCTTTTTCAAACCAAGTAGACTAAGATTATGAAAAAGGACATTTTTTGGCATTAAGTTGTAATTGCATCTCATGACCTTGCTTGTAGTATTGAGCCTATTGTCGATTCTCGCTTTTGCGTTATAAGCCTACCACCTCAGCATTTTGCATCATCATCCAAGAAGAGCCTTGTTTATATCCTTTGAATCTTGACACCCTATACTCAGGAGGAAACATTCCCCTGAGTTTCCATCTCCCGCATCCACCTCCTTACATTAAGCATAGGTATGTTCCACTGCTGGAACTAGTTTGCTTACTTGCGACACTAGTTTCCTCCTCTATATCATATCATTCATTTGACTATGAAAAAACAAAAAAATATGGACGGGAAAGGAATATTATCTTATAGTGGCAGCAATCGTGTCACCTTTGAACAAAGCAAAAAAAAATTGAGTCCACTTGTCATCAAAATTTTGGGTTTAGCATGACCTTAGGAAGCTGAGCTTGTTACAGAGAGTTTACTCTCCCGACTGGTTAGTCTTCCAGTCCCTATGGAGAGTTTTATTGATGCCTCTTGCATCTAGAAGTTTCATCATTGAGTCTATGTTGCCAAAGTCTTCCATATGTCTCATGCTCTTGTTAAAAGGATGTCTATCAACCTATGTCATCCATTCCTCAGAACTCTTGACTTTTTCATGTCGGCCATACCCTCAGTGTGTCTCGGAATCACATGAAACTATATTCCTATCATGCACCTTGGTCCTACTTTCATCATTGGTAGGTAACCTTGAACCCAACAGTTGACATTCCATCATTAGTCGTTGACTGGGTGTTTTCCCTTGTGTTCGATGGAAAGACATATATTCACACATTGGGATTCATGCAGTGTCTTGGATTCCATTAGCCTTATTGGTATTTTCCTCTCCTTTGTCAACAGTTTTTCTTATTGGATGTTATTCAAAGGGTATTTTTCGTGCACCGCTTGCATCTGCTACACACGAAATATGCATAGGGTCATTCGTTCATGAACATGTTCTTCATCTGATTTCCTCCAAACCTTCAAGCTTCTAGTTTGTACCTCGTGTTGAATGATGAGAGATTCCTTAATGCTCTCCTTTTAGTGGGTCTCCCTCCATATACTTCAACTCATCTATTCTGGAGACAAGACCTAGAGTCCTATGAGTACCTAGAGGCTTGCAGTCATTAGTGGCAGGTTCTCTCGCCATTGACAGTTGGGAATACACAAATGTCTCTTGATCGATGGATTCTTCAAGTGTTCAACCCCGACACCTCTATTCACACTTGTAAGAATGTACTTGGTTCCTTGATACCTACTTTCATTATTGGTAGACTGTCTCGCATTTGTTAATTGTATACTTTAATGGCCGGTAATCAAATGATGTCTCATTCTGATTGACCTCAACTCATTTATTCACACAACGTATACTTTCACCTTTGGCGGATTGTGTAGAAGACTTGAAGACATTAGTTCATAGTCGCAGATTTCCTGAGTTGTTGCTACCTTTCATTGGACCAGTACCTATGTGACTTCAATGACCATGGGAGATCAGATTGTACTCCATTGTATACAGATATCTTCAGATTGATTTTGAGACTAGTTTTACTTGGCCTTGTTCATGACAATGAAATCCTTTGGCATGTAGCCACCTTTGTATTTCCTATTCATGGCCATGGACAGTTGTTTGGTATATTTTCACGTGGATTTGCAGTGTAATTCAATTGGAATCCATGTGTGCAAAGTCAATACAGATTGCAATATCCTCATGAGAAACTAGTTCATCCAGTTGGGTCTCCATTACTCCACTTTTGGGTCTTATAATGTATTTCTACCATCACAAATACTCCTCTGACCTCACACATTAGGGGGCATCTATTATAGCAAGATTTTCCTCACCCTATGAAAACTTGCACAGAAGGCCTTTTTTCCATTTCTCTATAAAGACTTGAAGTCCCTTTTTGCAAATACCAAAGCTAAAAATATTATTTTTCCACATATAGGCACCCTGCCTATTGTACAACATGCATATATGTAGGTTGCACCACTACAGCCCATGTACATCGGGATTTGTGCCCAAAATTAAAAAATGGTGTCGATTTTCCATGTCACGTCATGAGATCCATGATCCTTGGCCTTCCATACACTGGAAACGTTCTGAATCGACCCTTCAGATCCACTTGAAGGATATAAAAGGGCCAAATACGAGCTATGGAAAGGAGGAGAAGAATTCAACTTTGAGAGAAAAGTTAATCTGGAGAAATTATTCACTTCAAATTGAGTCTGCATCCCTTTGTCCTTTTAAGTCTAGACACATTGTTCAACCCCCAAGCTCTTCCCTACTTGATTGAGAACTTCATTGTCTCTCTTATATGATCTTGCCTTTGGTGGAGGATTGAAGTGGTGGAGTCCCAGCTGGAAGGGACTTAGTTTCTCAGTTCTGAACTGTGCCGACACGGAAGCTTGTAATTCATTCACTTTTGTTGATTACATTTTATTAGAAATACTCTTTTCTCGTCCAATTAATGTCTTGAAAATATTTGAATTGTTATTCCATGGGTGTATTGTTATGAATATTGATAGATTATGCTATTGAATGTGATAATATTATATATTATCACCATATGCTTGTGTTTCTTGGTTGTTGAGGACAAGTTGTAGGTGTATTGCTTTGAGTCAAATGCTCAACAGTGGACTTCATCGAACGTCTGGACAAGGTAGGACTTTTATCTTGTCTTGCTAGCATATTTATATATATATAATACCTGAGATTAGAGTTGATTTCTGCAATCATTTATTTCTGTTGTGGTTTACCCCTAGCCATAGAGAGATTTTTCTCATAAAAATTACAGACTATTGGATTGAATTTGAATTGTAGGTAAGATGTACAAGAAGAGGATGATGAGACTTGTTCTGGAGGACAAGTGATGAAGTCGACAGGTTGAATATCCAGTTGATATTCGGTTCTTAAGAGGGAGCCAGACAGTTAGTTCCAGAGGGATCTGGGTACTACAGTAAGGAGTAGGAGGCTCCACTGAATGCATGAAGCATTCATGTGTGGCGCTTAGTACATTTGAAGCTAAGTATGCATGTGCAACAAGTCGTGAAGCAGTGTGGCTTCATAAATTGTAGACTATTGGACTGAATTTGACTTATAGGTAAGACCTACAAGAAGAGGATGATGAGACTTGTTTTGGAGGACAAGTGATGAAGTCAAGAGGTTGAATATTCAGTTGATATTGAGTGCTCGAGAGGGAACTGTATGGTCCGTTGTAGAGGTAGTTGGGTACTATAGTAAGGAGTAAGAGGCTTTGTTAGATGCAAGAAGAAGTCATCTGTGGTGCTGGGTAGGTTGAAGATGAGTATTTGGCAGTATGTGCAGTAGCAATGTGGCTTCAAGAACTTATGTATGGGTTATTTGGTCTTGGATTGGAGGCGACGTACATTTGGTGTGACAACCAGATTTGCATAAAGTCATCAGAGAACCCCGTGGTATATGACTGGTCGAAGCATATCGATATTAGATATTACTATATCAGGGATATAGTGCATAAGGGAGCAGTGAGGCTCCAATTTCATGACTATAGAGGATCAAGTTGTGGACTTGTTTACCAAGTCGTTGATGAGGATGGAATTTGAGTACTTCAGGGATAAGCTTCACGTGGTCCCTCTTTAGAGGGAGTGTTTTCATCTAGCATAAAAAAGGGTTGGCACTGAGACATGTGGAACTCACCCGGCATGAAAAAGGGATGGCATTGAGTGTTCTCATCCAACATGAAAAAGGGTTGGCACTGAGACAAGTGAAACTCATACAGCATGAAAAAGGGCTGGCACTGATTGTTCTCATCCAACATGAAAAAGGGTTGGAACTAAGACATGTGTAATTCATCCAACATGAAAAAGGGTTGGAAATGAGATTGGTGGAACTCATCCAACATGAAAAGGGTTGGCATTGAGTGTTCTCATCCAGCATGAAAAGGGGTTGGCATTGAGACAAGTGGAACTCATCCAACATGAAAAAGGGCTGACACTGAGACATGAGTGCACATGATCAGATACTGATGCATCGCATGGAGTGTATGTCCTGGGGACATATTGTAGCTATTGAGAGCTACCCACGGACCTTGGTTTCATGGGGTGAAGTCATGTTGTACTATGGATATCCGAGGATGTATAGATTCGCATGTTCAACAATCAATGGATGTGATCTCGCGTGGTATTAGACTTGGAGTCTATGTCTCATGGAAGTGACACTTGGTACAGAAGGGAGTAGTGAGGCTCCAATATGGTGCAGAAGGGAGCAATGAGTCTCCAATATGTGGCTACTGATGAGAAGGTTGCAGATGTGTTGACAAAGTCGTTGTCAAGGACGAAGTTTGAGTACTTCAGGGACAAGCTCGACGTAGTCCCTCTTCAGAGGGAATGATGGCTTTAGATGTTATCGCAGGGTAGTGGATGTCATGATGACATGTTGTATCCATTGGAGAGCTACCCAGCGGCACTAGACGCATGTTGAAGAGACGAGGTACAAATGTTATCACAGGGTGTTGGATGTCATGCATAAGATATCCAAGTTTTCTATGGGAAACTGGATTGTCTCGTGATGACATGTTGTATCTATTGGAGAGCTACCCATCAGCCATGAATGCATGTTGTGAAGTCACAAGGGTGCATGTGATGAGGTACAGATGCATTGCAAGGTAGTGGATGTCCTGGGGACATGTTGTAGTTATTTGAGAACTACCCACAGGACTTGGATGCATTAGTTGTGAAGTCACAAGGGTGCACATGATGAAGTACATATGAATTGTGAGGTAATGGATATCATGGTGACATGTTGAAGCTATTTGAGATCTATCCACGGGTAATATTCAAAGGTAATATTCAGAGGTAATCTTGGCATAATGTAGAATGTCTCCCTCGCTAAGAGGGAGTGTTGACATTTGGGCCGCATCGAAAAGACATTCTACTAGATTGATTATTAATAATAATATTATTAATTACTAAGCAATATTATTAATGTAATAATATATTTATAATATAAAGTATAAAAATAAAAAATATTTATATTATATGTATCATATAATATAAAGTATAAATATATTTATTACCCAAGGGATGCATCTCTTCATGGATGGTCACCATGGTCACCATATGTTCTTTATATATATAACACTCATCATTGTAATAAGATATTCATTCACATACAATATCATCTCTTATGAAAAATTCAACAGAATAAGCCATGAATTATAATACAAAACCAAAGATTAGGGACTGTAATGAGATTCACCCAACTCCTCTAATTTAGCATCTTAAACATTAAGGAATATCTTATCAAACCTTTTGTACCCTCCAAGAGGACACAATCCCAATGTTTTATTATGGCCACAAATATGTTCACAAAGCGAGAAGGAACTAGGAAAGTTAGAGAAACAACCTCTTCAGAAATTTTGAATGTTGTTTGAAGATGTAATATGAATATTCAAATGTCTGATATAGAAAAGTTTTGATAAAGGTACTCATTTTTCTACAAATATTGTAAACAACTTGATGGATATTTTCAATGTTATGCATTGCCAGATGAAAATCACCAATAAGTTTTTGGTATATATACTTACAAAAGTTTGTGATTTAACTAGATCAAACTAGATCGATTGATTATATAGTGCTCTTTGGGCATATTAGACATGGTGTAAAAAGTGATCAAGACAAACAACTTTATGATTGACTTCTTACAAATAAACAATTATTCCAATTGAGAACTTGTTACTATCAATATGCATAGCAGTCCATGAGAGGTTGTAGACTGAGTAGTCCATTAAGTATTGATTGAAGGAGAATGAATATATATTTGACCATTGACTATGATCCACCTTTCAGTAAGAAATTACCAAGTACAATGAAGAGGTACCATGATAACAAGTTATAGGATCATGAATTTCAATAAGCTTAGTTGATCCTCTTGGATGATAGTCAAAAGAAACACAAAGTTGAAAAAATAACCTATGGATATTTGGGGCCTTACAAAATAAAGAAATTTTATGACAATGGATTATCCATGTTGGAATCATTGGAAGGGATACCCTAAATATTGTAGGTAATTAATTATCTATTGAAGAGGTTCTTTGATTAAGAAACATAACTAAGGTTGATGCCCTGATAAATCTGTAGATAATGAAATTTGGACTCGATATTGTACAGAGTCAATAGGGTGCCAACACCATACGACATGATATATCACAATGGGGGTCAAATGGAAACTATTAAGGTAAGAAAATCAAGTCAATTATATTCCTTTTAGATAATGAAATCACATAATTGATTTGGTTCTTGAAAGTGTGGAAAACCTATAAGGATTAGATTAGGATCAATAATGAATCCAAATCATCAATGTGTATAAGAGAGAGTAGTCACCAGAGAATTGAGATATTGACCTTCTAAAAGGTGAAATCCTATTCAAAGTGACTTCGATATAAAGAAGTCATTGTCATCTAGTGATTAATGTGATCATCGTAGGAAATAAGCCTAGAAGAATCCATTTTAGGTAGGAAACCAAAGAGTTATACTCACATTCTCAATGCCCTTCCATTATTTTATGGAAGTACATAGTCATGGGATCAACTTGGACATTTAGGTCATCATTGGTAGTAATCATAAGTTTAAGGAATAACTATTAGTCACTTGGAAGGCCTTTTAAATAATACAAATAAATAACTTGTGCTATCAAAATCAAGTGATGCATAAGCATGTGGAATGATACCTAGTTATAAATGGTTACTAAAGTTTGGGATCATCATCAAATTTCGAAGTTTAAAGAATCCATTGGGGACATAAAAAGGTTTATAATGGACAAGGTATATTTTACAAACTAGATTGATAATGCATGTCTAGAAAAGAAGAGAGGGGATGATTTTGACTCTTTGGGAGCTAGAAGGATCCCATAGAAACCTGATAATGGTGACCCAATTAGAATATATATGTGAGACCAACCAAGGAAATAGAATAGAATATCTTTATTTGTGAACACACATATAATGGCACCAGTTTTTTATAATTTAGTAACAAAAGTGCATAGCTACTATAATTCCACGACCTTGAAATTTTCCAAACTTCAAATACAAGAAAACCTCTCCATAATGGACAACATAAAACAAAAGAATGGGAAATGATAGTCATTATTACTTTATCGTCCTTTATTGTAATGTATAAAACTTGACATGTTCCTAGGTTATTGGATTCTTATAACTCCAATGCCAAATTCAAATTTCATCCTTTTAGAATAACTGTATTTGAAGGACCCAAACAAAATCTGTCTCCCAACTAGATTCATAATGGATGCAAGTCCAGGAGAAACCACATGACAAGGCTCCTCATCTCTTCATATCTTGTTGGTTCCACATCAAAATATCACATAAATAAACTATGTATAATCCCTAAAAATGCCATGCAAAATGCTTCTAGAGATGTGTTATACTATTCAATCTATGGGTTATCCAACACTACACTTTAGTATTACAAAAAGGGCAACCAAAGATAAAAATCAAAGGAAGAAGTTCTACTAAGAAATTTCAATTCTAGATTCTTGAACCTTTAACATCAAAACCACATATTCTCCACCTAGTGAAAATGTCAATTAAATAGATCCTTAACTTAGTTCCAAAAATTACTAAGTCCTTCAAATGGTCCATCCAAGAGAATATTTAGGGAAGATCATGTTTTTTTTAATGATAATAATATTTATTATTTATGTATAAAACTCTCTCCAAGGAGTGGTCCATACAATCCAGCTGGCAGAATGCAAACTACCATAGGTATGAAAACCAAAAATAATAGACATAAACCCATGCTTATGAGGAATATTCATTATCATATGCATTTGAATATATGAAACAAAAAACACTAGCTATCAATGTATCCTTCTAGCCCATACATAGATTCGGGTTAGACCAGGAATCAAAATTAACTATGGTGCAAACACATATTTCCTTGAGACTTGTCATCTAACAGTCAGGTGAGGTTCCTACTGAGTCACCATGTCTCTTCTTCAATTATGGTTGGTTTTTTATGGTTATGTACATCATCCACCTCAATTTGTAAGTCATCGAGGGATTTCCATTTAATTATACTTCATTCTGTCGTGAATGACTGATGTTCACAGTTTGAACAACAACAACCAATCGGTGTAGAACATTGTGAACTTCCTATTCAAACTGAATTTGGGCCTCATCTCTCTCAAATCTAGCTCTTCAATCATCTAATAGTGTCCAATATCCTTTAATTAGGCACATGGTTTTAGGAGGGCCTTTCTAGGGTTGGGAAATGACTTTGTGCCATGTTACTCCATGAGACTATTGAACCAGGCTTGAATGTTCAATGGATTTGGAGGATTGTTTTTTGCTACAAAACAAGCACCCTCAGTTACTTTATGTCTATTCTAAGGTGAGCATCGAATACCATATTGATGGTCAGGTTCCATGGTAAGAGAAGGTAAGTGAAAATTACTGAGTAGGGGGGCCCAACACAATAGGTAGTACAGTGGAAGAAACATACAGAGATAAGGAAAGAGAAAATGAGAAAAGGATAGCAAGGGTCAATGCTACCCAAGCTTAAGAAAGGGTGCTATAAGTGAATGGAGGGATGTGGAGACTTATAAATAAGACTTTACATTGACATTCCCATAGTTGGAGGAGGTACATCCCATAAAAAGTTCATGCAGGAGACACTCCAACAAGGTTGTAGAATAAATCATGAGAATGTGGGAAAACAAGCACCCCTTAGAAAGAGGATTCGTCATGAATTTTTTTTTGGATGGGGTGGGGAGGGTGTTATGAAAGGAAGGGTCAAGAAAATTAGTTAAATATTATGTTTGATTACTTGACTCCTCTAAGGTAAAAAAACTCAAAGACCATGGATCTAGTCCCTTTGGATAAGATGGCTCTGTGAACCAAACTGCAATTTAACTGTTGTTCATTCTCACATGGTTACACTTTCATTTTTGGAAGGCCTTTTAAAGAATACAAATCAATAATATGTGCTATCAAAATCCACTGATGCATAAGCATGTGCAATTATACCTTGTTATAAATCGTTGCTAAAGTCTTGGATCATCATCAAATTTTTAAGTTTAAAGAATCCATCGGGGACATCAAAAGGTTTATAATGGACAAGGTATACTTTACAAACTAGATTGATCTACTGCATGTCTATAAAATAAGAGAGGGGATGATTTCGACACTTTGGGAGCTAGAAGGATCCCATAGAAACCTGATAATGGATGACCCAATTAGAAGATATATGTGAGACCAACCAAGTAAATAGAATAGAAAAACTAGTAGGGATGATATCACAAAAACTATCGTAGTAGATCAAAAGGATTACCTAACATATTATATCCTAGTAGATAACAACTATAATTAAGTAGATAATCAACCAATTATTAGCATTTTTATCCTGAATGATAAAATGTAGAGAGGAAAAAACAGAATAACACATCATAACTTATTAATATATAACACATCATAACACATCTAAAATTTTCAAATGTACATTTATTTAGAAAATGTGTCATCGTGTCTAGAAGTACATAATTGTAACTCATACCCAAAGTACAAAATGGAAACTATGGCCCAAAGTACCACAAAATACACATGGTGGAAATGACAAATGGATGCAGACAATATTTCCCACCACCCTTATCACTGTTAGAGGCATAGGTCCAAAAGTGATATATCTCCTCTTTGTGCTTGAGAAACCTCTAGGTTTCCAATGTCCAATGTCTGAGGATTGTTATGCATTTCTATAGACCGAAAACAAAACAACAATTTATAGGTTAATTTACTAACTACATTGTGTAGGCATAGAACATACAATATTTATTTATGGGAAATTAATTAACTGTTACACATCCAAAAGATGGCTCTAAAAGAGATTTCAACAAACTAAAGGAGAGGAGATAATAGATACTTGTAGTATAGCATCTGGTATGGAAATAAATATGTAGAAATCATCAATAGGCATAGAACATACAATATTTATTATGGGAAATTAACTAATTGTTACACATCCAAAAGATGGCTCTAAAAGAGATTTCAACAAACCAAAGGAGATAATATATATTTATAGTATAGCATCTGGCATGGAAATAAATCTGCAGAAATCATCAATAGGTTTTAATGTTGTGTAGGATGATTAGGTTAGAAAGAAAATACTATTTTTCCCCTTTTAGAATGTGGAGTTCTAAGAAAGTTTTAATTATTTTAGGTTTCCTTATGAAATCCAATTATTATGTAGGAAGAATGAATGGAAGTGGTTGATTGAGAAGATTAAAAAAAGGACAAAGATGTGGTGTAATATATGGATTTCATTGGGAGGAAGACGTCAAATTAGTTTTGGAGGCTACAATAGTATACTAGTATATCATGGATTGCATTCCTAAAGGGATACTATAAACTACTAGAAATAAATGCATTAAATTTATGTGGATAGGTCGGAGAGGAAAATATGGCATTCCCTTATTCAAATTGTAGTGTTTATCCAAACCAAGGGATGCATGAGGTGAAAGAAAATATTCATTTTCTAGTAAGGTCTTGGCTACCAAAATTCTATGGAGTCCAATTTCCAAGAAGGGTTTGTGGATGTAGATGATATCTCAAAAATAAATATAGCCACTAACTATTGAATATTGCATTAGAATGGAAAACAAACCTATCCATTACTGTGTCTATTGTTTGGAAGGATATAGCACCATCTTTTCCTCTTGTGGGTAACTGGTTTGTTTGGAAATCAGTCAATGGGGAAAATGTTAGAATAGGGGAAAATCTATGGCTTGGATGTGGAGAAGTATATATTTAGTCCTTGTGGATATGATTGATAAGATTCAGAGAAAAGGAATTTACAAACTAGCACACATTGTTGATGAAATTAATACATCGATTTGGAAACAAGGATGGACCATTGATGAGTTGATAAACATGATAGATGGAAAATTTGATAAGTGAAAGGTTTATATTGAACAATTAAAAAATAATAATATCAAAAACAAAGAGGAGGATGTACTAGTCTAGTCCAAGAACCCTTCTTTAGCAAAATATACTCCTAGATTGCAATACAAAACCATGTTTGTCAATGCAAATCAAGAAGGGGATGTGTGGTGGTGGAAATCCCTATGGAAGATAAAATACCCCCCTAAAACCAAGGTTTATATGTGGTCAATTATAAGGAATAAATCATTAACATGGGAAGTCATCCAAAAATGAAATTCACATGGATTTGGTTTTTGTATATTGTGTAAGAAGGATCTAGAAACTATAGATAATGTTAAAAATAATTGTTCATATGTTGGAAATGAATGAGATAAAAAGTTGTAGTGGTTTATTGTAAGGAGAGAAAATAAAGGAGTGTTTGAAGAATTTGTTCTTGGAAAAGAACACAAAGGCATCTAGCTGGCCAAAAATGCTAAAATATTTCAAGAAATATTAATAGTAGCCTTTCAATGTGCATCTCAAGTTAGGCAAATTTTTGAAACCATAAAAGTTCCCACAAATAATATGAAAAATATGATATTGACCCATCCTCTAATAGATAAGTCAAGTTCTTGGGATTATTCCGTTGGTGCTAGCCAAGGGTAGAAAAAAAATTGTGGCATAGGAGGCACTTTATTCCTAAATGATTCATATTATATAAATTTCAAAGTAGGTTTTTTTTAGGAGGGTCACGAGGGATGTACAAATAACTATGCATAAATGAAGGCTTTGAAATTAGTAATGAATCTAGCAATTGATAAGGGGGGTTAAAATATCCAAGTGATTGGTGACTTTTCTGTGGTAGCCAACGATGTTCATGGTTATTTCAAGATGGAAAACTTTGTTTTTCTATTGTTCCTAAAAGAGTTTAAAAGAGTACCTTCCAACCTTTCATTGGTTCTCCTCCACCACTCTCTCCTCCAAGTTGTCCTATAACACATTTGAAATACATATAGAAATTATTGTAAGTACTTATACTGAAACAAAAATAATAAATAC
The DNA here is from genome assembly GCA_009831015.1 of Picea engelmannii. NCBI lineage: Eukaryota > Viridiplantae > Streptophyta > Pinopsida > Pinales > Pinaceae > Picea > Picea engelmannii. Next base: position 107,494 of record ML778385.1, on the reverse strand, counting down.
AATCAAATATGATTCATCCAATCATAGTTACAAACTTTCAAACATGCTTAATACTTGTGAATCGCCAACCAGAAAATTTTCCAAAATGAAAAAAGAAGGTTGACCCATACCCAACGTTCCCTACTGGTTCTCCTATAATACATATTTATATATGCATGTGTAAGTACATATAGGACATTTTTAAATAATTTAATGAATTAATGATTCACTTGAAATCATAATTTTAAACTTTGAATAATGCAATACCTATGAGTTGTCAACCAGAAAATCTCCCAATATGCAAGAGGGTTGCCCCATACCCAAACTCCCTCAATACATGAGACTACCTCACCACCCTGAGATTTGAAAATTTGAATTGTAAGACATTTCGTTTTTAAATTAAAATTTGAAATGACACTGCATTTTTCATAACTAAAAAAGTTTCAAACATTCAATTATACCTATGAAGTCCCAACCTCTACAAAATATCCCATGTCTATTGACCCTAGTTTAAAATTTAATGTTGAATCATTTAACATCTGAGTGAACTACAATTAGTGAACATAAACATTTTTTGTTAATTCAAAATTTGTGATGAAGTGGATTGAATAACAAAAGAATTACTATCGAATGCATGAAACATTTAACTTGATTGTAATACATACTGATCCAATGCCCTCTTTATCACGCCCAATTAAGTCTTCCCAACCAGTGCAAAAAAACTTTGCATAAGCCTGTACCTCTTCGAGGCTCATGCAGTCTATCTCATCATTCGTCTTATAAACAAATATTCCATGGGAATTGGATCACACTCTCTGTTGGTTCAAACCAACATCAATACCAATAAGAGTTGATTAAATTATCTACTATTGCTTCCCTTGCGTCCTTTCCAACTTGTGAAGTGGCTTCCATCTCCTAAGGTAAAGAAACCACCCTTGGTGGATGAGATACCAAAGGTGGTGGAGTTCTAGGAAATGATGGATCTCGAAATGCACATCTCTATTTATATATTCAACCTTTACCAACACCATAATACTTAGATGGTAGGTCAGTATAATCTGGGTGCATATTCTCAAAAAAATCAGCATAAATTAGTCTCGCAAAATAATATGACATCTCATAATTCCATGTCAATTTTCCATATGCTACCAAAAATTGATCATAAATATGGATAGTGATGTTAGGCTGCTTGAAATATTACACCTTCAACATTAGTCTCTTTGGTGCTTCCTTAAAATTAAACAATGATTTTGCTTTCTCTTTTGAGATCCTTTTATCTATTTCAAGCCATTTATCAGGGCCCGTCACCATTTGCTTGTGTCTCCTCATCAAATCAATGAAATTATTGTTCATTGGCCAAAGTTTCTTATATACATCAATGAAGTTTCCAAAATAATGCAAAACAACCCCCAAGCTTTGTCTACTCTCAATAGGGAGATCCATTTTCTCAATATCATGCTTCAACTTTGCATGGTGGGATGTGCAGTGTTGAAGGGTCATTTCTTCAGTAGTTCCTTCCCAAGGAAACTCCTCGACAATGTCTGAGGGATGGGTGGTAATAGGGGTGTAATCTTAATTTTGATGAAAATGCACCTCTGGTTCACCTTCACCCTCACCCTTTTCTTGATTTTCACCCTCTGCTTCATTATTCCCCTAGCATTATCCCAATCCTCTACACACTTAGAAACACTTTCATATAGTTATGAAAATGCACAAAAACATGTCCATATGCACTTGATTTATACAAAAAAAATAAAAGCAATTTACCAGCCATGCGTTGTTGATGTGATTGCGGTTGTACATTGGTCGATAGGGAGGAATGTCTATTCAAAAATTTCTGATTAAAAATCCCCTCTAAATCATCACTAGTAAAGGATCGCATTGATCCATCATGCAATGAATCACCTACTGCATCACCTGCAAATGATTGTTCTCTCTCGCACGATGCATGACTAGATCTAGATGAATTTGATTGTCTTCTAGACTGACTAGATATCCTTTTTTGATTGAACTCCCTTGCTTCACTATTTTCCCCTACCTCACTAGGGATCCCTGTCGAACCAGGGGTCTCTGACAAGATAGGGGTTCCTCTATTTATTTATTTTGACTTCCTGAAGTGTTTGTGACGCATAATTGGAGGCTCATGTTGCAACAACTCCTCTCTATCCATGTATATTATATATGTACCAAGCTAAAAATATATGACAAGCAACAATTGTATGTGTCACAAGAAAATTATGTTAATCAATTGACAATATTTTAATTTACATCAAACCAGTTTCATTCTTGGTCTATTGGCTATTCATATTAAAATTCCAAAGTGTCAATCCCATTTTTCTTAATATATTAAGAAAGGTATAGAACCTGAAACATTTAAGAGTTCTATAAGAAAATGCATGCTACCATTCGAGCATCTCCATCAATCAAACATGTTGAGAAATATGTCCCTAAAGTGAAGAAGCATTACTTGACAATGAAACTAACCTATGAAGAGATATAATGATTGAATATATAGAATCATTATTCTATCATAACAATATTTTAATAAATTAATTGAAAATATTTTAATATATCGTATAAAAATTTGTATTTCTTCCACATCCTAAGAATAAATTGCATTAAAGTACGAAGTTTAAGTGCATGCATATCCATCCAGTTGTGGTCTAGAGGTTGAAAAGGAATGTTTCCATGTTAATGAACCAAGTTCTATAGGATAATCTCTCTTATGCCACAAAAACATAGTTCTATAGGATAATGTTGAGCAATGAAAAGTAATGGTGCAGAAAGGCTCTTCACAGAAACACATTTCCTCCCAAATGACTAAAGAAAATGCTTGGATTGTACAAACCAAAACAATCAAAACAATGTCATTCTTAGTCTAGTGGCTATCCATATTGAAATTCCAAAGTGACAATCCCAGTTTTCTTAGTATATTAAGAAAGGTATAAATCCTGAAACTTTGAAGAGTTGTATAAGAAAGTGTGCGGTGCCATTTGAGCAAACACACTAATAAACACATTGAGAAACATGTCCCCAAAGTGCAGATGCATTACTTGACAATGAAACTAACCTATGAAGATATAAAGGAAAAATTAATTGCTCGGTTGAATGTTTTGAATGTTGGTGTTGATGGAGAGAACGATGAGTAAATTATTAAAGTTATTGGAGCAACTATTTGTTTTTCTCTTCCTTTTTGGTGAATTGAAGAAATTTCCAAAAAGCGGATGCTTGGTGGTGGAAGGCTTTGTGGAATATTAAGAATACTCCTAAATCAAAGGTGTATATGTGGTTAGTGATTAGGATTGAAGCATTAACATAGGTATATGCCACACTTTCAATGTGCATCTCAAGTTATATCAATATGTGAAGGCATAAAAATCTGCTCAAAGGTTAGAAAATCCAATATTCTGAATCATCCTCTAATTAAATAATCAGGATGCTAGGGGCATTCACGTGGTGTTATCCAAGAGAAATTATTTGTATGTGGCATAATGGGTAATTTATTAATGAGTACAATTCTTATCATTTTAATTTCAAAGTAGGATAATGTGGCAGGGAGGGGGGCTTCTAAAATATATGTTGATTTGATGGCTCTAAAGATCTTCTTGAAGTTGGTAGCAAATAAGGATCTGGATATCTAAAAATTGTAGGGGTTTGGGGACTTTGATGTGGTAGTAAATTGGATAAGTATCTTTAAATGTTGGTGTTGATGAAGATAATGAGTAAATTATTAAAGTTATTGGATCAATTATTTGTTACAAGGATGAGTAAGAAAAGGACGAAATCATTGGCACACTATTAAACGTGTGACCATAAGTTCATGGAAGTTCCTACTAGGAGTGGTCTCAACCATAAGTTCATGGAAGTTCCCACTAGGAGTGTCCTCTACCATAAGTTCATGGGATTTCCCACTAGGAGTTCCATTCTCATAGATGTCATGAGTAGTTAAGGAAAAATTAAAAGGACAACACAACTTACCAAGCCTCTAATTATTCATGGATTAACTTTTAAAAGTGTTACAACTTAGAAATTCAAGTAGAGAACCATTCACTGGATGGGATCTTTGGTTCAAACAAATCCTGGTAATAATGTAACTAAACAATAAGGTAATCATGTAATTTCAAGGAAAGTAGATCTCAAAGAAGGATAGGAAGAGGACACATAGTCATAAGTGGAAAGGAAAGAAGAAAATAAGAAAATGAGAGAACCTTCGCTCAAGAAATGGAAAGGTAACGAGTAGGGAGTTCTCAAAATGTAATGAGAGAATATATTCATGCTACCACATTCAACATGAAGGTGAGTATGGAATATATACCTATGTTCCCTTAAGGGTGATGATGCATCCCTTTATCTAGTTCTGATATAATCCCCCTTGAGGTTGTAGGGTTGATTCATACAAGGTATGAATGGAGCAATCATGATTCCCTAGGTTAAATCAGTAAGAAAATTATTTCTACAAAACTCCATTTAAGTTGAAATGATATGTCAACAATGATTCTATTAAAATTGATGACCTCCAATTTGACCTGAGATTGTCGATTTCACATCATGTGGTATTCTCATTCAAGATAACTCTATTATACATATGGAACTGCATTAACTAGTTTGGAATATGCCCAACATCACTTTTTAACATTCATCCTACTTTGGCTTGGATCTAGAAGTAATCACAATTTTCCTTTCAACATTTTATGATGCTATATATATGTTAATTGGTGAAGGTAGTTTTTCTTTAGCACTTCTATAGTTTATGGATTCTAGCTTGACCTCCTTGATTTGATTGTGCCTAACTTCCCCTTTTAGGTAAGGCTTTGAGTATATACAATCTTTGTTTCTAACACTTTAAACCACTGCAAGGAAATTCAAGCAAGATTTTTTTTCCTTAAAGGCTCTTGGTGTGGATGGAATGGTTATGCAAGTATTGTCCAACATTGTGGAGATATATGCTCCAAAAAATCATGGTTGGTCATTCCATTCTTGTCTCCATGATCATGTGAGTTTTATATGATTTTTTTCCTACTTCAAAGAAAAACCACGACATGCCATAATGACAAACTAAATCATTTATGTAAGACTTCTTTGCAAGATTTCTCTTTGCAAGGATTGAGTTCGGTCTTGTGTGTCATCAATCATATTCCAGAGTATGTTCCATGCTTTATAAAGAGTTAAAGGCACTATAAGAGGTTCAATGTGTCACATGTATCTTCTTGTAGTTAACGAGGTCCTCTGCCAACTCTAATTTGTTCTCGTTGATTGAATTCTAAGCCATTATCAATTAGATCAAATAATTTGCTTGGGCATTTATGTTCGGTTTCATGTGTCTGAATACCTGAGTTGTAACAGGTAATGTGATTATTACAGACATAGATATAGAATCTAGCTATATTGTGGTTTGAGACAAGATGCTTGAAAATGGTTATAGTATAGTGTTTTCTTGTAAGGTTGTACAGAGGCATTATTCTATTGGATTTGTATATTTGGGTGAATACAAAAGACCCATCAAACTACAACACACTAAGGAATTTTTTCTCCCCCACTTTAATTTAAGTTATCTCAATGTAATTGAAGGATTTAGTCCTCGTTGAGCCTGGTTTTAGATGGAAAAATAGGAAGGTCAAATGATAGGAATATTCCAAGGAGTCCTATCAATAAAATATTAGTTTAGCACAAGAAATACTTGACATAAACTAAGGGAAATGAAGACATTGACAGATAGAAATAGAAACATAAATCACATTTGTGTCTACTAATGACCAAAATAGTTCAATGGGATTCAAAGGTACAATTAATGAATAAATGATGGCAGATAAAAGAGTTCCTAGGCCATCTCTCCAAAAGAGAAAAAAAAATGACATAATAAAAAATAAAAGTGGGGTCAGGCCTAAAATGGGTAGACTGTGGGAAGTGAATTACAACCCTGGGAAGACAAGGTGCAATCTATGCCACAATGGGGAGAGCAAGTCAACTAAACCATGAGCAGAAAGTCAGATACAAAACAGCCTTTAGTATAAAACATACCCATATTTAAGAATATAAAAATATTGTTGAAAACTAAATAAAATCATTGTTGCAAAAGTGACTTATAACCTATCCATTTAGTAAATAAATTACATACTCAAGAAATAGAAAATTTGTAGACTACCAACAAAATGTGCCCCATAATAAGCATAGATCCAAATCAACATATGTGCTTTATGTGTTTAAAGAGATGGATATGGAGGTTTGTTAAAGATTCATTTAGATAGTCATTCACTACATATACAGAATTGGCCACTAATCTATGGATATTCATATATGGAAGTACCATTAATTGAACCTTCCCACAAACTCTGTTTCAGATTACTTCTTGGCAAGAAGACCCAGAACTACAAAGACAGAGGAAGAGAGGGAAGAAATATTGATAGTTGAAGTGAAGAAATCATACAAGGAACATTGAAACAACAGACAAGTTTAAGTCCTACTTCCTTGGCCTATCTAATTTGTAAATATAAAATGACAACGTTGCTTGCTGATTTTATTGCATCATAGTGATGAAAAACAAAATCAAATAAAAACAACAACTCTGAATGAAATAACCTAAACCCTTTTTCTACCTTGCTAAAAATGATCATTTGCTATGATTTTCTTTCTACCTTTGGTGGAGGATTGCAGGTTTGGTAGAAATATATGAGTAGTTCATTGATCATGCCAGTATCCTTTCCAATGGGCAATGGTTTGTACAAAGACTCAATCATCTCAACATTAGGTGATTTAGTTCTCACTGAATCTTTATACCTAATATCAAGGGCTATTCTCTAGAGGTGACAACATGCCAACAACTTTGTTTTCTTTTAAAAAATGCTTCATATATTACTTACTTCAATAGAGATTGGAAATGCAAAGGAGAGCATCAAGTTTTCAGATGAAGCTCAAATTCTAGGAGGTTTTGAATTCATGGGCATTATGGTTCATGGTTCATAGCATAATTCCTATATGATCATGAGTTTTAACAAAGTTGTATTTATTCAAATGACAAATTTTGTAAAGAATAGTAATCTGGTTGTACATTGCCTAGACCAATTGGGAATAGTTTTGTGTGATGATTCTTCTACGCAACAATTAATGTAACTTTGGGCCTATAAACAGTCTCTATATGATTATTTTTTTCCAGTAAGAGTTGGGTTACAAGAAAAAATTTAGTCCCATTTCATACTAGTTATATTGGATCAATATTATGCCTAGGTTTCCATTCTTGGTCCATATATATGGAGAAGAAATGCATAACTCAGAATTGCTTATCTTTCAGATTTCAAAGAAGAACAATTAGGTGTCTAGTTATGGTTTCTTCTAGGGTTGAAAATCAAAACTACAGATTTGGGAGAGCAACTCAGCTAAACCATGAGCAAAAAGTCAAAGACAAAACAATCTTTAGTTAGCATCTATGAATGTATATAATAATGTGTCTTTAGTAAGTGTTTATGAATGTATTCTGACTTTAAAATGTATATAATACTATGAATAAATAAATTCAAATGTCAAATACTTCCAACCAAACAAAAATGGATAAACTTGTTACACTACCAGAATAAATTAAGGAGATGAAAAAACTAAGGCATTAGTTGAAAACAATTTGTAAATTTGAAAACAAATCAAAGAGAAAATAACTTACATGGAAGCAAGCAGTGTTTTTGGTGCCACTCAGGTGTTTTTGGTGTTACTCGAGTTTTGTTGTTGTTCAGGTGTTGTTGGTTCCACTCGAGTTTCGCTTCTCATTCACTGCAAAAACTAAGAAGGGAATTCAACGACTTGACCTACCTATCCACCTACAAGGTATGGTGGGTAAGAATAACCATTGTACTCGAAAATGACAAAAGAGAGAAACTGTGTAATGGAAAATGCGGCCAATATACATAAACCAACTTTTGGCCGAAATATTCTTTCGGCCAAAAACTTGGTTGTTAGACCAAAAAATCCGACACATGTATCCGATGGCACGACTTTCGAGGGCACCGTTAGAGTTAACGTTTGGTCGAAAATGTTAAAGAGTTCGACTAAAAAATTGTCTTCACAAAAGTGTTACCCACATTCATGATTTTACCCTAAAAGAGTTTTCCCCAACTACAATTCTTGTATGATGCGCTAGACGACTCTTGATCGTCAATGCCAACTTCAATTTTGATCCTTGGTTAATTAGATTTTTATGTATTATTATAACATGAGTTATAAGTTTTTTTATCTTTATTTGGAAAATAATTTATTTATTTTTAATAGTAATTACTAATGTGTGGGCATGCATGCATGTAGTTATTAGTTTTTTTATGTTTTTATTAAAGTATACATTTATTAAATTATTGAACAAATAAATTTATTTCATTATTAGTTTTTTTATGGTTATGTAAAAAATTAAATTTATGTAAATTTTATTATACTTTCTTCTATTAAATAAAACTCAATAAAAAAATAAACTATATCATTTTTTATTAAATTAATAACTTTTATAAATTTATAATTGAAATTAAAATTGAAAATAATTATAAAATTTGATAAAAAAAAATATTAAATAAAACTCAATAAAAAAATAAACTATATCATTTTTTATTAAATTAATAACTTTTATAAATTTATAATTGAAATTAAAATTGAAAATAATTATAAAATTTGATAAAAAAAAAAATAATTAGTAATACAAGAGAAATTTAATTAAGTGAAAAAAATCCATTAATTTTATTGGTCATTAAATATTTAATTTGATGAAAAAAAAATATGTTTGAAAAATGATAAGTTAAAAGTTAACCTTTTTATAATGAATGAGTTATAAACTAATCATTTTATATATGAATTTTTTTTTCAAAATAATAATTTATTTTAACGTCTCATTCATAAGGTTTAAAATAAAGTTAGCTTTTCAATTTGAAATCTAACCCTTCTCTTCGAATTTGAAACATAACCCTTAGTGTTGCGAATTTGTTAATAAAAGTTTTGTCATTGGTGGTTGAACTTTATTGTAGAGTAAAAAAAAACCACACCACACAATTTCATCATTGTATTAGTTTTTGATGCACAACTACAAAGTAAAGGATAAAGTAGGTTAATTTATTATGGAAGTATTGTAAGATGTTTTCAATTTGTATGTTAAAATTCCTTTTCAATTTTAGAACCATCTAAGTTTATGTAATATGTTATTTAACAATACATTAGTATTATTATATATTAGTTAGTAATATAAATAAGTTTTTACTATACAATAGATAGTATTATACGTTAGTAATATATAAAATGATAACATTTTTTTCCAAGGAAAAAAAGTCAGTAATTTTATTATATATATAACAAAATTACATTTGTAGATGTCAGTGCAATTATGGTGGGTCGTGCCCTTTTATTCCTTTGTAGGAGTGACAAAAATATGTGCTTACATAAAACTGTCATCGATTTTTTTCTTACAGGTCATCAAAATAAACTAGCTTAGAGCCCAGAGAATCAAAAAGACAAAATTTTATAATGTCGAGAGAAAAGTAGGTTTTGAGATTCATGTCGTTGATAATCAGAGAGTTATTTGGAGTTGGTCCCATGGGGGATGAATATATTTAGAGGACTGGTCCTATGCTTTTTTGTTGATTTTCCATGCTCCTCTTTCCAGTTCCAGACCAACTTTGGATAGTTGGTCGGCAGATGATTTTTGTTTCCTATACACATGAGTGAAAGATATGTAAGAAAAATAATTTGTTATCCTTTTGGCTTCTTGCAATAATGGCTCCAGTAAGTAGTTTTGAATAGACAAAGTTATGGTCATCCAATTTATGAGGAGGAGGGAGTCCCCATAGATGTTTATACTTTCAATGTCGTTCTCTTTTGCCAGAATAAGAAGGAGTTTTAAAGCTAGGGTCTCACTTAGGTTGTTTGTGGCTGGACCAATTCCAACAAAGAATGAAATGCAGGATGATTCCGAGAAGTGAAGAATGGCCCCTGTAGACCCTCTTGGGTGGTGTCCTTGTGTTGCACCATCGAAGAAAGCCAATGGAGAGGAGGTTTGAATACAGACATCCGAGTGCAGGGGGAGAGAAGGGCGGGGGGGAGGGGAGAGGAGAGGATGGAAAGTGATTGCAATGCACAATAGGAAGAGGATCGGGGGGTGTCATAAAAAATGGAGTGGTTATGTGCCAACCAAATGCCCTAGGCTACAATTAATGAAAGGTCTTTGGATGTTATTGTAACTGGGTCGATAAACCAGGATTGTAAAACAGTTTCTATTGAAGCTCCCTCCCAAATGCTCATGCTATCATGAATGGATATGATTTTTTTCCAGACCTCTCTTGTGAAAGAGCATTCCAAAATTATATGTTGATTTAATTTTGAATCCACTTTGAAGAGGCTGCATCTATTTGGCCCTGTGAAGTTTCTTTTCTAAAGGAGATCCCAGGTGGGAGCTTTTTTGTGAAGAAGGATCCACATAAATATCTTAGATTTTTTTGGTATTTTGACTTTCCAAATACTATTCCCCCACCAAGGAGAGGGTGGGGGCTCTGGATGTTGTAGAAGAGTCATATAGCCAAGCTTAGGGCTATATCTTCCATTTGGGTTGGGAGACCAGATGAGTTCATTGTCTTGATTTAATAGTCTGATGGATGAGAATTATAGAGTTGTGGTATAGGTGTTCCAGTCTTGGGCATATTTTGGTCTTATAATACTCACCTCATGAAATTTTTTCGAGTGTCCCTTCCAAATTTGATTTAGGTAAAAGAAACCTTGGTTGTTTATATGAAGTATGATGTCATCTGGGAGTTGGCGGTGATTTGATTTGTCGATCCAGGCGTATTTTTCGATAATGACATTAGATACATTTCCTACCTTCCAAATGAGCCAATTTCCAAAAATGGGGAATGCATTCAACAAGGATTTCCAAACTATGGACCCATTCCAAGGATATTTTTTCAACTTCTTGGTCTAACATGCAAAGGACTCACCTAGGAACTATTTTACTTGCATAATTATTTTCTAGATCTATGTGCCTTGGATGAGGCTCCAGAAGTTTTTTGTTGCAATGGTTGCAGAGAACTGGTGTAGGTTTTTGAGTCCCCAACCTCCCATCTCTTTAGGCAAGGTCAATTTTTCCAGGGTGCTAGGACTAGGGAGTTGTGATCCTCCAGATGAGTCATTTGAACCTGCACCAGCACCAATTCCACCGCTTCCTAGATGGGTCCATTCAACACGAGAAGAAGCTGGTGATCTTGTCGGTGATCCTTCATATCAGCGTCGAACACGTTCACAGTTCCAGCGAGCCTCTTCTCTTTTGGCTCAAGTTTCAGAAACTCGTGATCCAGAGACATTTGCAAAAGCTTCAGGTCATCCAGATTGGGATACAACAATGAATGAAGAGTATCGTTCTTTAATGGAAAACGATACTTGGGATCTTGTACCTCTTCTGAAAGGAAGAAAACATGTTAGATGCAAATGGGTCTATAGAACTAAGTATGCATCAGATGGAAGTGTTGAAAGACACAAGGCTCGGTTAGTTGCCAAACTATTTTCCCAAGTTGAAGGAATTGACTATAATGAAACCTTTGCCCCTGTAGCAAAAATGAATTCCATCTGCCTTGTTCTTTCCCTTATTGCCTCACATAAATGGGAGGTCCATCAGATGGATGTTAAATCCGCCTTCTTGCACGGAGATTTGCAAGATGAAATCTATATGGAACAACCTCCTGGCTATGTCCATAATGACTCTAGCCTTGTTTGTCCCCTCAAGAAATCTCTTTATGGTCTCAAGCAAGCTCCTCAAGCTTGGTATGCCAAAATGGATAGCTTTCTTATTGCCAATGGATTCTCTAGATGCCATTTTGATCCTAATGTCTATACCAAGAAAGTAGGAAGCCATCTCATAATCCTTGTCCTTTATGTTGATGACCTTATCCTTACTGGTAGTGACTCAAAACTTTTAAACCATGTGAAAACCAGCCTTA
>ML778385.1:85074-95526 GCA_009831015.1 Picea engelmannii | reverse complement strand
CTTATCCTTACTGGTAGTGACTCAAAACTTTTAAACCATGTGAAAACCAGCCTTAAGAAGAAATTTGAAATGACAGACTTAGGCTTTTTGCACTATTTCCTTGGCCTCCAAGTTTTGCAAACCAATGAAGGAATTTTTCTTTCGCGGTCTAAGTATGCTTGTGACCTTCTTCGTTGCTTTCACATGGACAATTTTAAACCAACCCCTTCTCCCTTCCAGTCTGGAGTCAATATTTCTGCCACCTGTACTTCTCCTAAAGTTGATGCCACCCTGTACCGTCATTTAGTTGGTAGCCTCTTATACTTGACTCATACCCGTCCTGATATTTCCTTTGTTGTTGATCTTGTTTCCTGATATATGCAATCACCCCATGAAAGCCATTAGAAAGAAGCTAAAAGGATACTTCGATATGTTTGTGGTACAGTTCAGTTCGGGATACATTACAGTTTAGGGGGGACTCCTTTATTGGTTGGTTTCACTAATTCAGATTGGGTCGGCGACCCTGATGATTGGAAGTCTACTACAGGTTATGTTTTCAGCCTTGGTTCAGGACCATTCACTTGGGCCTATAAGAAACAACAGGCTATTGCACTTTCTTCAGTAGAAGCAGAGTACTAAGAAGCGGTAAATGCAAGTCAGGAAGCCCTGTGGCTTCGACATATCCTTTCAGAGTTTGGATTCCAGCACCAACATCTGACTAGCCTTTGGTGTGACAATCAGAGTGCCATCAAGCTCGCCAAAGACCCAGTTCAACATGATCTTAGCAAACACATTGAGCTAGACATGCACTTCATCAGAAAGCTCATTCATGATCAAGTTATTGAAGTGCTCTTTTTCCCTACAGAATATCAAGTTGCAGACATTTTCACAAAGTCTCTTACAGAAGCGAAGTTTTCCAAACTTCGATCTATGTTAGGAGTTCAGGAAGCTTTCATTAAGGGGGGATAGGCTCTAATGCCTCCTTCCTTCTCCTATTGTGTCACTATTGTAAATCCTTCAATCCTATCTCAAGTTGTTCTTAAGGGGGGATGTTAGGATATTTAGACACTTAGGAATTAGTAAGATCTACTTGGTCTATTGTGTCGTTAGGTAAAAGTGTGTTTTCTAGTGTGTTTCTTTAGTATGCATTAATATGAATTTGTAGTTAGGAAATCCGATGGTCACGATATGTTTCTGACATAGAGTGATCTGATAGTTCATACTCTCCTCGATCTTAACGACCATTGATCTGTGTCTTAACACCCGATTGGTCCATGATCTCTATTTAAAGAGCATGGAGAGTCATTTGTCGATGATCGATTGTGAGAAACTCTCTTGTAAAATCTCTTTGTATTCTTTTTCTTTGCATTAATAAACTACTCCAAGTGGTCGTGTTGGTTGGGGTCGTGGATGTTTCCCCGTAGGGGTTTTACCACGTGAAAACATTGGTGTGTTGATCTTTGATCTAGTTATGTGAGTGGTTATTGAAGGTGTTCTTCCTCTATTGGAATACCTGTGTTGTCGAACAACCCCAATGAGATATTTCTTTTTTTATACCTGACTTTCGAGTTAGCCCATTTATGTGCGATGGAGAGGAAATATTTCCTTCCATGAAGAGGTTGTTTAGGATTTCATTCCAAATGGGGGTCGAGGTCACCCTCAACCCCCAAGTTATCAAAGTGGGGGGGGGGTTATTTAGACCAGAGATTGTATTTCAGTCTAGGGGGGAGGAGGAAGGAGGGAAGAGGGGCGAGACTGGTTGAAGAGGGAAGGAGGAGGAGGGGTAGGTTGCAAGGGGGAGGAGGAGGGAGGGGGAGGGAGGGACGGAGAAGCGAGGGGAGGGTGAGAGGGGGATGAGGTAATATAGATAAGGAAGGAAGGAGAGGAAACATTAAGGCCAGAGATACCAAGGAGAAATTCTAGTGGCAGGGAGATAGAACAAGGGGCCAGAGGAATCAAGGAAGGACCCGAATTTAGAGTAGAATTTGATGGTAAATCATAAGGGATAAGAATTCCATTTCTATCCCTTATGACTTCCATTTTTGTAATTCCTTCCTAGATACTTAGATATTAAATTACATTTTGTTTACAATATGATTATATTCGACCTTGTGCCTTGTCTTGAATATAGGAATCTCAAATTTCATTTTCAGATGAAATACCTAGGATGCGTCTAAAGAGTAATTGCTCAAAAGAAACATCATACTATATTAACTCCCTAGGCATGGGCCCCATATCTCTTTCCAAGGTACTTAAGAAGGAATTAATCATATTTACCTCCTTAGAAGGGACAACAATGTATTCATTTAGAACATCTTTAGTAATTTTGAATGTCATCCCAATACACTCATTTTTTTCTTTATGTTGTCTTCCAACTCACTCAAAATATATGACATGGGTCTAGGTGCACCCATATCTCCCAATGGTGGTAGATGACATCTCTCAATGACCTTATCTGCAACCATGTACAAGTGCTTGCAATTGTTCACCGAGATTGTGATGTCCTTCTCCAACATTGTGCTTGATGTTTGGAAATTTGATAGAGATGCATAATTCAACTAGTTGTCTTTCTCTTTCATCCTTCATAAATCCTTTGGTGCAACATTCTCCTCGGTTTTCCATTTCTTTAGCTCTCCATTTTGAGATATACTCTATATAAGGCTTGATAAAATCTTTGAAGAGTGTCAAGGACTTAAATGAAAAGTCTTCTAAGTCATTGCAATCAGTTTGAAAGAGTAGACTTTTGAGATTCAAAAGCCAAAAATGGGAGGGGCCCTAGTCCCTTTTTTCCTTTATCATGTGACAAATACATAAATATATGGGGAAGTTGTTTCTTTCTCAACAATTGGTGACACACTGTACAAAACCTTGAATCTCTACAACTAAGATTTTAGATAATCACAAGTTCTAGTAGGATAAACAGTTACCTTTGTAGAGAATATTTGCTTAAGCTTAATGGGTTCCCACTATGTCTTGCACCATAGATTTTCCACATGAGAACTCACTTCCAACTTGAGAAACTTACTAGTCATAGTTTCAAGGCCAAAATATGGAGTTATTTTATTGAATTGGTTCTTCCTCAGCTACTAATGTAGTGCCACAAGGTTGCTACAGACAAGGAGTGTTGGAAGTTTCAAGCTATGTTATTCTTGTTCTCTCGATGGAGATACATGCATGTCCTAGGTGATCTAAAATTCATTTCCCAATCCTTTACCTTTTGATTTTATTTTGACAAACAAGTGGATGGGGGGTCTCATGTATCCTTTAAATGCATGTGAGATGATACATGTTATCTGAGAACTATATTAGATATGTCTTGCTTGATAATAATCATCCTCCTTGTATGTAAAACCATGGGTACTCAATCAACTCATAAATAAAACATTGGTGATTGTTAAGTGTGTGGGTGGATACTTGGAGATAATTGGTAATATATCCATAACTAAAGTTGAGTTGTTCATAGTCATCCCTTTTTCAAGTACTTTTCCACCACTAAGCTAATAACCTAGATACCAAACTGAAGTAATGATTAAAGAGAGTTTGTGAACCAATGTTTTTTCCATTGGGATCATAGTACATTTCCATGATTCTGATCAATTGTGTTCAAGGATCCTAAATCAATCAAATAAATTGCATTGCAAACTCAATTGGTTTCTAAAAGAGGCTTGAAAAGGAAAAATGTTTAAAAGAGACTAAATAAGGAAAATTAATGATTAGATAATTCAAATTCAAAGCAAAGAAAATCATGAGAATTCTAGATAAAGCAAAGAAAGAAAAAATGAAAAACTTGAAAAAAAATAAAAGAAATCTAATTATGTACAAGATAACTACCCAAGAGGTATCTAATTGAAGTATATTTTCAAAATGTGATCGTTGACAAGAAGGAATTCTAATTCTCCTTCTAGGTTCTGCAATCTATACATGCTTAGGTCAAGTTTTTCAACCAGTTTTGGAACTTAGTATGCCTAGGCCATAACTGTTGGAACTTAGTATGCTTACCCTTTTCTTCATGTGGCTTTTTCCACTTTAGAACGAGATCTCCAACTTGGATGTCCTTTTAACCTACAGATTTGTTATCAAACCATCTCTTAACCATTTGTTCATGTATAACACATTTCTTGTTTACCGTCTCCCTTTCCTCCTCTAATTTGAGTAGGGTATCAATACTCCTCTAGATGACTAGGAAATTATGCCCATGTGAAGCCTAGGATAATTGGAGATATGAAAATAATATGTTTGAAGGGATGATGGCTTATTTTCCATAGACCATAAAGTATGGAGATGTTCCTAGAGAGGTTTTGGGGGTCACTCTATCATCCCATAGAGCACTTGGTAAGGAATTATGCCAATCCTAGGGTGGTCAACTACAATTATTCTCAGAATGTTGATCAAGTTTGTGTTAGTTGACTCAGTTACACCGTTTCCTTGAGAGTAATAGTTAACTAAGTATCATATGATCCCCTTATCTAAATTTAACTTAGTTAAATTTAAAGAAGAAAAATAAGTGGCAATATCCAAAACAAGATTTGACGACATGCCATGCTTGGTAATTAGTTGATGCTCCAAGAATTTAATCACAACCTCTTCATTTACCTTAATCAGTGGTACAGCTTTAGTCCATCATTTGAAACAGTCTATTGTGGTTAGGATGTACTTGTTTTGTCTGGAGGAGTTTGAATTTATCTCACCAATGATGTCTAGACCCCATTGTTCCAAAGGTTCTTCAAAAATTACACGCTATAGAGGAATTTTAGGTTTCTTCTCCTTTCTATCACACTTATGGCATATCTTTCACTTTTGGGCGTATGTATGGGTATCCTTGAACGTTATTGGCCAGTAATATCCATATATAAAGATCTTGTGAGTTGTTGTCTCACCAATGAAATGCCCCTAGTAGGTCCATCATGTAGCTCTGTAAGGACTTTGTCAACATCTTATTTTTCAAGACACTTGAGGAACACACCATCGTAATTTTTCCTAAATATGACACCATTGCTAAGATGGTACTGAGATGATCTAAGCCTCGATGCTCTCTTATGATTTACATTTAGTTGACTGTGAGGAGTACCATGTTGCATATATTTCTTTAGTTCATTGTACCAAGAATATATCTTAGGAAGAAAATAAATAACTTCATGTGTTTAGAGTGATATCTCATTTTCCCAGCCTTCCTTTGATGAATCGGCTGGGTCCAATGCGTTTGTTGCTAACCTACACAAAATTTGACCTTTGAATATGTTTGTAGGTTTGAAATCTAAATCATATTCCTGGATGGCTTTCATCTAGTTCACTCTTTGTTCACTAATTTATTTCTACATGAATAGTGACTTTGCAGTTAGGTGCAGTACTATTACCTTGGTGTGGTTTTCCAGAATGTAGGGTTTGAACTATTTGACTACTTTATAAACAATGAAGGCTTTCTTATAAATTGATGGGTAATTTAGTTTTTCACCTTGTAGACTAATTCTCATAAGCGAATTTAGGCAATATCCCTTGCTAATCTTTTTGTGTGATCACTGCCATAAGAGAATGATCAAAAGTATATGTGTATAATGAGAAGTCTTTATTGAAATCTAGGTTGTGCAATGCTAGTGTTATGGTTATAGAAACATTATCTTTATAAAAAGCCTATTTTTCAACAGAAGTCCATTGCAATAGTGAATCCTTCTTTATCATTTGTTGAAGAAGTTTGACAATTTCGATGAAGTCAGCTACCAATATACACACATAACTTATATTTCCGAAGAAAGATTGCATATACTTCTTTTTGTTAGGCATGATAATATACAATATAGCTTTGGTTAGTTCTGGATCCATATAAATCCCAACTTTATGGATTGTGTTCCCAAGTATTTTTCCTTTTATAACAAAAAATCCTCCTAAAATATTAAGGTATGATTCAAGGGAAGATTTCTCCACTAGTAAACCTTCCAACAATTTTGAAAAGAAGGGTTTGTTAAAGAATGATCCAATAATATGAAGAACCAACACTAGAGAAACAAAATCAATCTAAAAATGCATTAATAAACATAACCATAAGATGAAAAGAGATAAATTAATCAAAATGGCTTTCATCTATCAAAACCCTAATTTCCATGTCATCTAAGTAGTAGTAGAAGATCCACAAACATAGCTCCCAAAAAAAGTCTCCCTATTTAACCATCCATAGCATTCTTCATGAGGGAGAACAAGTAGAAGTAGACAAGAGTGATAAATATCCAAAAGTAGAAATGATTTACAAAATGAGAAATTATTCTCTATTTATATGAGAGATCTAGCACAAAAAGGTGAAAAGTTGTCATGGAAGGGTGCAATGTTTCATCTCAAGAGGTTCTTCATTATCCAAAGGGTGCAACGTTTCATCAAAAGGTACCATATCATCATTAAGAAGCCCCAAAATGTCACATCAAGGTACCCCATGCCTCCAAGGGGTGTGATGTCTCATCAAAAGGTGCCATACCATCATCAAGAAGCCCCAAACATCACATCAAGGTGTCCATCATCAAAAGGTGCAATTTCCCATCATCAAAGGGTTCTATCCACGGATAGGTGCCACATCATCTCTCAAGTGCACATCCTCAAGCAAGAGTCCAATTTCCTCCATAGAAGGTGCGATGTCCTATCGAGCCATCATCATCATGAATGAAATGTCCCATCATCAATGAGATCAAGGTCACATCCATGTGTGTTAGGGTGTCTTGTAAATGGATTCATGTGATAAAAATCCCCAACATTCTCCTAGTAGTGCCAAACAACCTTCCTTGAGTGGTGGGGATGACCTCCATAAAAGTGGGTTAGTATCCCCTCAACATCCCTTGAAGGACCCAAGTGCCAACCATGCATGTGGTTATGTGAAACTGTCATTTGAGGAGGGGCTCATGTGGTCCAAATACATCATGAAGACTGGACACAAGGTACACAATCCAAACACAACATACAAAGTGAGTCATTGTAATATAAAATCCATTAGATATATCTCACAAAATATCCTCTTCAAACTTCACACTAGCTTACAAAATTATACAATTTTCCAAGTCTAGATGTCGAAGGACCATTATTACCCCCTATTAGGTGTGCCATTAACCAAACTAAGAGGTATGTCCAAGGGAACCCATCAAAGAGGTGTAATGGTAGTGGTATGTATTGGGGTTTACTTCATGAGTTGGATGTCATTCACATGCAAGGCCATGTATAATTGTCATCCTTATGAGCACCTTTGTAGAGGGAGTGTTTAGGTAATGAGGTACCCCTTTCTCAACATTGTGTCTTTCCAAACCCCTCTTTTCCTTTTTATTTATATCTTTAACCTTTTATTTATTTTGAAATTTTATTTTCTAATTCCTTTTGTAAGATATGCATTCATTTCATAGGACTTGGGGTGGTGGCCTCTTCGTAAGGGGGTAGACATCATGCTTCTTCCTTGGTTTTTAACACTTTGATTTTCTTATTTGTTTCTTTTCCCCACATTTTGAATTAGGGATTTTTCACTTTTTGTTTTTTGTATAAAGATGCATCAACCTCGGGATTTCAAGCCCCTTCTTCTCATGGTATTGTGAATCACATACCTTTTTGAGATACATGTAACAACCAACCCAAAACAAAGGAAAAAAAATAGGTCATGGATGGAATATGTTATTCATGGTAAGAGATATGGACATGTTACCCCCATTAAGGCCCCCCAATATTAAGACTTTTCCCAAGAGTGACAACACTTGACTAGAAAATGATAATGAACACCAAAGTGAGACAAGGAAAAATGAATAACTTCAAAGAATCGTGATTCATTATCCAAATCAACCCATGATCACCACTTTCATGCCTCAAGTATTAAAATTATCACTCAATATGAAGAGTCATAACGATGTACCAGAGTATGTAAATGCACCATGTCATGTGAGTGAGTTGAGATGAGTGTGTAATGGAAGGTAACTATGGACATTTTTTTTTGGAGAGTCCAGAATGGCATCATCAGATATGTTGTTTGGAATGTGGATCATGGAGAAAAAAAACATTATAGAGTTACCTCTAGAAGTAAAGGGGTAACACTCCTCCTACTAGGCCACTTCTAAAGTTCCCTCTGACAATTTGGAGAAATCTCATTGTAATTTTCTTTGGGCTAAGCCTAACAAGAAACCCATATTTCACAGAGCCAGTTGGGTTATGTGTTGTACCCCCAGGTAGATGGTGGGTGATACAAGTGGTATATGGCTAGGAAGACTAGAAAACCCTTCACAAACATTGTATTTAGAAAGGGTTTCCCCTAGGTAAAAAGTCTTGGCGAGGACTCTTGTTCTAGACCATTATGCTAACCCACCCCAAGGTCAAGGTTGTTGTCACTTTCATGCTTCAAAGTATTTGGAAGGCCTAGGAGGCCATCAATCCCTTCTTGACATGGAACGACCCCACCCTCAAGTCTAGGATATATTTTAATGACCATTTCTTATGGTGATCTTGACTAGTGCTCTTTGCTAGGAAACCCTTGGCCAAACTTTCTTGGTTTTCAGACAGAAATATTTTTTATGGGGGGGATTTAGTCTAATAACAACCTATTTGATAGTTATAATATGAATTGTACCTTGTATATTGATTTTAAATAACAATTTAGATTGAACAACAATGATATAATTATTGTTAATCACATTCAAGAGCTCATCCCTGGCCACTTGCAACTTAAGATCAACCTCCTAGCACCTTATGCATGGTGGCATGAATGGAAATGTGGAAAGGCCACTACCTTCATGTGATATAACCTATCCATGGGTTATAATTAGTTTTGTTCCAAGCCCTTCCTTCCAGGCTAGCTCAATAAGATCTGAAACCTAAAGTCACAACAAAAAACTTGGTTATTTCGACTTTGTAGCATATGGAAACCTATATTAGATCCTAAAAAGGTATTCTTTTCATGGATCTTGATAATAGGGGGTCTCCCTATTAATAAGAGATTGTCTTACCCGGGGGTTAATCATCCTTTATACCCACACTATGATCGATCTAAAGCATTCAAGCATCTTTTCTAGAATTGTGTGTATGCTAAGATAGTCTAGGTTTGGGTTGAATCCATGTGTTAACAACTACTGTCAAGCTCCCTCTCTTAGCATGTTACCTTGTTAGGAAACCACCTTCCCTAGGTTATTGAGTTTCAAGCCACCTAGATTATTTTCATGGTTTAAATGCTCTTCTAGATCTGGAAACAATACAATCCACTTTTGTTTAATGATCATCTATCATATTGTTAGTTTTCTTGGTATGATGTTGCATTAGTTCCTATCAACTTTCTACTATAGATATAGGTATAGTTTTTGAATTTGTGCTTAGAAATTGAGCACCTCCAATAGTCGTTAGACTACCAGCATGACTCCTTGTGCACCATCATAAGGGTGGGCTCCTAACCCACTTGGATGTATTCTCCAAGTGTCTTTATTCTACTAGATCTACAATGACCTCCCTTTTGGCGTAACTTAGTGGGTTCTATATCGTGTTGTTTGGTTGGATCTACTCATAATTGACCTGAACACTATGTAAGTAGGCAAGTTTAGGAAAGCTTGGAGAGGTCTCATATTTGGACACTTGATCCCCCACAATAGTGATTTCAAAGGGGTCCAAGCCCCCATATCTTCCCATAAATGGGTGGAATCTTGTTGAGCCTATTGATTTTGATCCTACGACTACAAGTTGGGGGAATAACGTAGATGACCATGACCAACTATTACCATAATAGTAACCTTTTAGTGGATTCTTGTCAGGGTATAATGGTTAGCTAAATAATTACAGTAGTAAAGGTTGCTAAATGCCTAGAGGAACATACTTAAATTATCAATCTAGGGGATCGTAGACTTGTGAAATGTTGTGTAAAATGTATGCAACCTTCAAGGGTAAAAGAGATATGAAATGGATTTAGTATTATTTTTGTTCAAGATATGGAAACTACTTGCACTTTATATGGATTCTACCTACAACAAAATTCTAGTGTTCTGTAGAAAAAGTCATCCATGCATATATTTCCTTCTAACTCATTGGTTAGTGCTTGCAAAACCCTATAGTGCTTTGAAATTGGAAATGTACTACCAAAAATAAAGCAAAGTATTCAAAACTCAATGCTACAAAAAAGAAACTAATGACTTGGAGAATAGACTCAATGCTGGAAAAGAAACCTAATCTATAGTGCATTGAATCACAACAACGACTCTACCAACCATAGGTTCATGATATGCCTACAATTTAGTAGGCTAATCACAATAACAAAAAAATACTAGCTTCAAAACTAAACACACATAAATACATATGTAGATGCAAAAGCACACAGTAAGGTGCATTCACTAGCAACCTATTTAAGTGGGCCTTGCTTGAAGAGAATTGATAACTCCCTTCTTAAAACTCAAATTATCTTGGAAGAAAACAATATTTTACTCCATCAACAATTTCAAAAGTACAAACTCCAATCTACAACTCTCTAACCCTAACTAATATGCCACT
>ML778385.1:16863-32107 GCA_009831015.1 Picea engelmannii | reverse complement strand
ATGAAGTCTCACCCGAGGTAGAGGTAGGGGTGGCTACAGGACTCAAGTGTCTGCAACCTTAGTTGGGACATGGATATGTGATTCCTTACTTAATATAGCACTCAACACTATTGGATCTTTAATATGCAATCAATAACCACTTCACAGATACAACAAAGCTTCACATCATTCAAAATGAATAGATTGTTTGATCACTTATCATCCACAAAGAATTCATATCTAACAGGTCAAGCACCTAGCATATACATGTGAATCAGACCTAACATTCTACACATCATAAGCACTAAGCATAAACATATATAACAGATCTATCTACTCATCTCAAAGCACTTAGAAAATAATCACATCAATGCATTAGAACAAGGCACAAAGTAGACAACACAGGATTTATGTGGTTCACCCCCACCCTAGGGCTACGTCCACCAACTCTTCTTCTTTATTATTGTCGGCCAATCGGTCACAAGCACATAGCTGTAGAAACCCTTACTTTGCATAGGAAAAAAGATCTGCGCAGCTCACTAGATCCTTCTTCCTTGCCTTTCAGCACAAAGCCTTCTATACCTTTACACAGGGACTTGCACTAAGATCTACAAGTCTATACGGAATGCACAAAAATATTGATCACACAGATCCCCCCTTGGCACTTAGTGATGTAGACCCCCGACCCTTGGGCCAAGATCCATGCAGGATCGTTCTAAATCTTCCCCTGATTCTGATTGACTCTTTGATTTCCCCACAGGGAATACTTCACACACACAAACAGGTGTATTCCACAGGTCCTTCTGAGTTATGCCTATGTGATCAAACACTAGAGTTAACTACACAACCGACCAACAAATGTGATCGGGGCTTTTTCCTTTTCGGGATTTGGGATTTCGCAATTTCGCGAATCCTGTTGTCTATCCCCTTGTCTCTTCAACCTCCGAAACCCGAAACGTCAATGAGGGTTGACTCCTTCAATGCGTCGAACACACGCCTCTTGTTGCCACTTATTTCGGCTTTTTGGGACTTGAGTGATCGACCAACACTCGTTCCTCTTCCCTTATGATTTCCCGGTTTCTAAAATTTCCCCTTTTTGGTGAGATCGATGGTCTTTCAGGACTTTCACCAAAGCATGACCACATATTTTAACTTCCATCACACGTATCCTCCGACTAGTGCTTGGGACCCTACTTTCGGCTTTTCTCTCTTCGGGATTTTGGGAGTTGCGTTGACATGCAACTCTGTCTCTTGACTCCCGGAACCCTGAAACATGATTGGGGCCCAAAGCTATTCTTTCATGACCTTTTCGATAATTTTTTCCTTTCTCTCTTCGAGATTTCGTGAACCGAAAGTTTGAACTCTCGATTCCAAAAATCGTAGGCCCCTCTGCTTCCCGATACCCGAAGTGCCGAAATCCCAAAATTCCACGCCAAAGTCCTGTCACGTTTCGCGACTTCGGGATTTTCACTCCACTATGTCCCAGCTCCTTGTCGTCAGGACTCCCTAAATACCGAACCCTGAATTCCCGAAGTGATGAAAATTCCTCTATTTGTCTTCACACGCGATAATCCATTTCGTGATTCGAGAATTAGAGTGACCAAGGGTTTTGGCTTACACTCTAGACCTACGAAACCCAAAATTCTGAAATGATCTAATGCTCAACTGACCACGATCAACGGTCCACGTTGATTCTTGAAACCAAAGTGATGGGATCGCCCAACTCCTAACCACCTTACAACTTCACTGGATCCTACGGTCCTCGCGACTTCACGAGTTCTCCATGGAGAATTCTGATCATCTGATTCACTCCTCAAGAATCTCTGGCCAAACTGACTTGGCGTCCTTCCACTGAACTTAACTTCTGCGCGATGATTTCTCTCCCCATCTTCCTTTGAACAATTTAAAGGTACTAACCCTCCTGATCTTTCACTTGTGAACTTAAGTCTCCAAGAGAGATCCTGCTCGCACTCCTTGCGGCAATCTTGCAAATAACCTCTGTTTATTTGAGTCCTCAACTCTCTGCACTCTTTGCAACAACAATCCTTCCACCTTCACCTTAGTTGATAACTTCTAAGGCTTCAACTGGCCTGTGCACACCTTGCATGGCTCTATGCTTCACCTGCACTTCTGCTGGTATGAGAACTATGGTATCTCTCCTAAGCTTTATGAGATAAAACTCAGACTCTTGCCAATGCAGACCTTGCGGACGTTTCACCACACTCCTTGCAGGAATTCTCAGGATGAGAAACAATTGAAACTCATTCTTCTCCTCTATCAGACTTCATACACTTAACATGAAATCACACATTTAACCCAACATTGAAACAAATGCATAAACAAAGAGAATAAAACAACTGTAAACATACTATTCAACAAATTTAAACAGTAAGCATCATAACACCATGAACATTGACTCAAAGCTTCATATATTAACTCAAGTGCTCCTGTACATGGGTTCTTCTCTACAGTTCTCTGCTACAACTCTCATCTTATCCAAAAAAATACTCTTCTTCTTCTGTTCTAATGATACAATAATACAAGGGTGAGGGTGTCTATATCCGTTTTCTCTCCTACACTTCTAAAACTGTATAATCTCTTAATTCAAATCTACCTACTTTCATTAAACAAAATTAATTTCTATTACACCCTGCAGATGAGAGAAAATTGCTTAAGATTTGTTTACAACATGAAAGTACGCTTTCTTTAACTACTACATTAATATATTCCCATTAATTTTTCAAAAACATTTCAAAATGTGCAAAACGTGTGCTGTGCTTTTCCAGCTGTCTTCCGCCTTTATGCTTGCTTGCTTGGCTACTTACAATGCTCCTGCATCATACTCCCTAGCTTGAAAATTTTCATGAACTCCTGTTCATGAGATCTTGCATGGTCTTCCCATGCCTATGAATTTCTGCTTCATCCTCCCAACTGCCATCTTCAATTGGATGTCCTTTCCATTTGACCAAGTATTCAAAATATTCTTTTCTCCTGGTCTTTCTTCTAATCCTCTTGTCAATTATGCTTTCCATCTGTGGCTTTTCAGCTAGAGACATTTTTTTT
Source organism: Picea engelmannii (assembly GCA_009831015.1). Classification (NCBI taxonomy): domain Eukaryota; kingdom Viridiplantae; phylum Streptophyta; class Pinopsida; order Pinales; family Pinaceae; genus Picea; species Picea engelmannii. The sequence continues at coordinate 29,065 of ML778385.1, read as the reverse complement.
GTCCATTGAATCTCTTTCTGTTCCTTCTCTGCTCCTACTTCTTCAGCTCTGTAAGGGTACAAATCCGCAACATTGAATATCGGTGATATTTCGACCCCATCAGGTAATTCAATCTCATATGTGTTTTCCCCAAATTTCCGTATGACCTTGCACGATCCAATCTTTTTCATCTTCAGTTTGTTATATGTTCCCCTTGGGAACCTCTCCTTCCTTATATGCGCAAGAATCAAATCACCAACTTCAAAGTGAAGTTCTCACCTATGTTGATCTGCTCTCTTCCTGTATTCTTGACTTGAACTCTGCAATCGCTCCTTGATTCGGCTGTGAAGCTTCTTCATTCCTTCTGCAAAGTCCTTGGAACTAGCACTCCTGAATTCATTTTGTTTTGAATCTTTCAATTCAGAAACTCCCCTTGGCTGCATTCCATATACAATCTGGAATGAAATCTTCCCTGTGCTTCTGTTAAGCGAATCATTATAAGAAAATTCCTCCTGTGGCAGAATGTGATCCCATTGACTGTGGTGTTCAGTCACTAAGCTCCTCAACAAATCTCCCAAGCTCATGTTTGTGACCTCTATCTATCCATCCGTTTGAGGATGATATGATGAGCTAAAAGACAAACTTGTCCCCAACTTCTTCCATAAGGTCCTCCAGAAATTCCCTATGAACTTGGTATCTCGATCAGAAACAATACTCCTTGGCAAGTCGTGAAGTCTGACGACTTCCTTGAAAAACAGGTTCGCAATATGAGTTGTGTCACTGGTTTTTTAGCATGGTATGAAATGTGCCATTTTTAAAAATCTGTTGACTACCACAAATATTGATTCATATCCTCTCTGTGTCCTTGGCAGTCCCAATATGAAATCCATGCTCACTGCGTCCCACAACCTTTCAGGTATGGGTAATGGTTGATATAATCTTGTGTTCTATCTTTTTCCTTTCACGTGCTGACAAATTCTGCACCTGTCCACAAATTGCTTGACATCCGTCCTCATCCTTAGCCAAAAATATGAGCCATTCAGCTTTGAGAACGTCTTGTCATGACCAAAAAGTCCGACCAATCCTCCACTGTGTTTTTCTTTCAGCATATTCTCCCTCATGGAGCATTTTGGAATACATAGCTAATTTCCCCTGAACAATAATCCATTCTGGATCATGTATTCAGTCCATTGGCTTCTGTCTCTGAGAATTGGATTCTCAGATGCCTCATATGCCTCCTTGAAATCTAGATCATCCCTGTACATTTCTTTGAGGTTATCAAAACCTAAAGTCTTGACTCTGAATTCCTACATAAGTAAACATTTCCTGCTCAAAGCAGCAACAACTTTGTTAGCAGTTCCAGAAATATGCTTAATCACAAAATTAAAATTCTGCATGAATTCAACCCATTTAACACGTTTTTGGTTCAATTTCTCCTGTTGAGTCACGAATTGTAAAGCATGATTATCATTGTACAAAACAAACTCTTTAGGAACCAAACAATGTCTCCATTTCTTTAGCGCTTGTATGACTGCATAGAATTCTTTTTCATATGTTGAGTACTTAATATTTGCTTCATTTAGTTTCTCACTGAAATATACGATCGACTTGTTGTCTTGGCTTAAGACCACTCCAATTGAAAACCCACTCGCATCACACCTAACTTGGAATGTCTTGCTGAAATCTGGCAAAACCAGAATTGGTTGCTCAATGATCCTCTTCTTGAGTATATTAAAGCTCTTCTCTTCTTCCTCCATCCAGTGAAAATATTTATGTCTTTACTTCACCATATCCATCATTGGTGCGCTAATTCCACTGAAATTTCGAATGAATTTCTTGTAGAAACTTGCCAAACCATGGAAGCTTCGAACTTCAAACACATTTTTCGGCAATGGCCAATTCTTAATTGCATTTACCTTTTCCGAATCCATCTTCAACTCATTTGCAGAGATAACAAAACCCAAATAAATGAGTTATGTTCTCATAAATGATGATTTCTTCACATTGATAAACAATTTCTCTTGATGTAATCTCCTCATTACTGCAGCTAAATGCTTTAAGTGCTCTGCTTCTGTCCTGCTGAAAATTAATATATCATCAAGATATACAATGATGAATTTCCCTATGAAATCCTTCAGGACTTCGTTCATCAACCTCATGAAATTACTGAGCGCATTCATTAAGACAAATGGAATAACAAGCCATTCATAAAACCCCTGACTCGTCTTGAATGTTGTCTTCCATTCATCACCTTCTCTCATCCGAATTTGATGATACCCACTTTTCAAATCAATCTTTGAAAAAAATTTTGCTCCACTTAAGAAATCCATCAAGTCGTCCATCCTTGTTAATGGAAATTTGTATCTGATGGTAATATTATTGATTGTCGTTGAGTATGTACACATTCTCCAGCCTCCATCTTTCTTTGGGCTGAGCACTGTTGGAACAACGCATGGACTCAAGCTCTCTCGAATCAATCCCTTGTCCATTAAGTCCTGGACTTGTCTCTTGACTTCTTCATTTCCCCGTGGTGTCAATCTGTACACAGCTTTTTTTGGAAAATTGGCTCCAAGTATAAGATTGATATGATGGCTATTAATCCTGATAGGTGGCAATGAACAAGGTAGTTCATCCACTACTATATCAACACATTATTCCAACAACTCCTGAATTTCTTCTAGTAGATCATCTATTCTCGTACTGGTCAAAACAATTTTGGGCTTCCTGACCATAATAAATTGTGTGTCCTCCTTCTTCTTAATCTCATCAAGAAGTTCCTTCCCACTCATGAGAAGTATAGTGTTGCTCATTTCTGTTTTCACCTTTCTATCCTTAATCGACAGCAACATGTGAGTCCTCCCATTCTTCTCTAGGGTGTATGTGTTCTTTCTCCCATCATGAATCATGTTTCTGTCAGATTGCCATGGTATACCCAACAATAGATGACAAACATCCATGGGAATGACATCACATAATATTTCATATTTATATCCTCCTATTTTAAATTCAACTAAACATTGTTTAGTGACATTTACCTGATGTCCTTTTTGTAGCCACAAAACTCTGTATGGTCTTGGATGTACAACAGTATTCAACTCCATCTTTTCTACCATTTCTGTAGATATGAGATTGTCTGTGTTTCCAATGTCCTCTATGACCTTGCATACCCTATATTTGGTTTTGCAAGTAGTCTGAAATAGACTATTTCTTTGGGCTGGGTTCTCGGCCTCCTTCTTCGGCTTCAAGAGAAATTTTCACATCATTAAAGATCTTCCGCCCTCAGCATCTTCTGCCTCGACATTCCATCCTTGAGCTTCGGCACCATCTTTCTTCTTATCTGGACACTCATAGGATTTATGTTCGATCTTTCCACATAAAAAGCATTTTACTTCACCGCCTCTGCCTCTTCCTCTTCCTCTGGCTCGAGGAAAAGTATTTCTATTATCATACTACCTCTCTATGAGCTTCCTCCCTTCTCATGTTGAGTTTGAGGTTTCTTCCCCTCTTCTTTAGATTTCTGAGTTCTGTCTTGGGAAATTGTTTTGCCTCTGGCTTGACTTCTACCTCAGACTCTTTGAATTTTCTTTCGACTCAGCTTCTCTTCAGCTTTCAGAGCTATCTGATAAGCATCTTCCACAGTCTGAATAGTCATCATGCTCATCTCATTTTGAATGTCATATCGTAGACCATTCATGTACCTGGCAAATTTTTCATCATTGCTTTCTCGATGACCTGCTCTGATGTTTATCCTGTAGAGTTATTCAGTGTATTCTTTCACTGACATCAGTTTTTGTCTCAAATTATGCATCCTCTGAAACAAAGTGATTTGATAATCCCTGGGCATAAATTTGGCTTTCATCTTTGCAACCATTCTATCCCATATTTTGATTTTCTGCTTGCCCTTGCAGCATCTGTCAGCCTGCAGTTCATCCCACCATGCAGTGCTGCATGCCCTTTAAGTCTAGTAATGGCATGTTTGACTTTCTTATCTTCCTTGACATCCTCATAGTCAAAGTACTTGTCTAGATCTCTAATCCAGTCTAGAAGCTCTTCAACATCCAAGTTTCCGTCATACACTGGAATGTCCATTTTTTCTCTGGCACCTATCATTGCAACAACCCTAAATAGGCGTTCATCCACAACATCTTTGACTGCAACTTCTTCTCCTTCATTTCCAGCTTCATTTTCACTTTCAACTTCGCCGATATCCCTAGCGTCAATTGTGCACCTCTGTGTTGTCTCCATGGCATCAAGCCTAACACGTAACTCACGCATTTCTGTCTCCACTGCTGGATCGGGCATTGGCATTGGCATGTCTCTTCTTCTTGGTGGCATGGATGTAAAATGTTCCTCTTTTCTCTGCTACAGAAAGCAAAGAACTTGTTCTGCAACTCTGATACCAAATGATGCATATCATACTACTCCTTTTCCTCTAGCTCCCTTTTCCTGAAATATACAGATAAAATCAAGCTCTGATACCACAAATGATGCAGAACCCCAGCTCTTGGGCCAAGATCCATGCAGGATCGTTCTAAATCTTCCCCTAAGTCTGATTGACTCTTTCATTTTCCCAAAGGGAATACTTCACACACACAAACATGTGTATTCCACAGGTCCTTCTGAGTTATGCCTATGTGATCAAACACCGACGTTAACTCCACAATTGACCAAGAAATGTGATCAGGGATTTTTCCTTTTCAGGATTTTGGATTTCACGATTTTGTGAATCTTGTTGTTGAGCCCCTTGTCTCTTCAACCTCCGAAACCTAAAACGTCAACGAGGGTTGACTCCTTGAATACGCCGAACACATGCCTCTTGTTGCCACTTATTTCAGCTTTTCGAGACTTGAGTGATCGACCAACACTCGTTCCTCTTCCCTTATGATTTCCTAGTTTATGAAATTTCCCCTTTTTGTCAAGATCGATGGTCTTTCGGGACTTTCACCGAAGCATGACCACCTCTTTCGGCTTCCGTCACACGTATCCTCCGACTGGTGCTTGGGATCCTGGTTTCGACTTTTCTCTCTTCGCGATTTTGGGAGTTGCGTTGACATGCAACTCTGTCTCTTGACTCCCGGAACCCCGAAACCTAATTGGGTCCCAAAGCTATTCTTCCGCGACCTTTTCGGGAATTTTCTCCTTCCGCTCTTCGGGATTTCGCAAACCAAAAGTTTGAACTCTCGATTCCAAAAATCCCTGCCTCCTCTGCTTCACGACACCCGAAGTGCCGAAATCCTAAAATTCCACGCCAAAGTCCTGTCGCGTTTCGCGAATTTGGGATTTTCACTCCATAATGTCCCACCTCCTTGTCGTCAGGACTCCCGAAATTCCGAACCCTGAATTCCCAAAGTGCCGAAAATTCCGCTATTCATCTTCACATGCGATAATCCATTTCACGATTCAAGAATTAGAGTGACCAAGGGTTTTGGCTTACACTCCGGACCTACGAAACCCGAAATTCCGAAATGATCTAACGCTCAACTGACCATGATCAACAGTCCACGTTGATTCTTGAAACCAAAGTGATGGATTTTCCCAACTCCTAACCACCTTGCAACTTTACTGGATCCTTTGGTCCTCGCGACTTCGTGAGTTCTCCATGGAGAATTCTGACCATCTGATTCACTCCTCAAGAATCTCTGGCCAAACTGACTTGGCGTCCTTCCACTGAACTTAACTTCTGTGTGATGATTTCGCTCCCCATTTTCCTTTGAACACTTTAAAGGTACTAACCCTCCTGAGCTTTCACTTGTGAACTTAAGTCTCCAAGAGAGATCTTACTCGCACTCCTTGTGGCAATCTTTCAAATAACCTCTGGTTATTTGAGTCCTCGACTCTATGCACTCTTTGCAACAACAGTCCTTCTTCTAAGGCTTCAACTGGCCTGCGCACACCTTTTACAGCTCTGTGCTTCACCTGCACTTTTGCTGGTATGAGAACAATGGTATCTCTCCCGATCTTTCTGAGATAAAACTCAGACTCTTGTCAACGCACACCTTGTGGACGTTTCACTGCACTCCTTGCAGGAATTCTCAGGATGAGAAACAATTGAAACTCATTCTTCTCCTCTATCAGACTTCATACCCTTAACATGAAATCACACATTTAACCCAACATTGAAACAAATGCATAAACAGAGAGAATAAAACAACTGTAAACATACTATTCAGCAAATGTAAACAGTAAGCATCATAACACCATGAATATTGAGTCAAAGCTTCATATATTAAATCAAGTGCTCCTGTACATGGGTTCTTTTCTACAGTTCTCTGCTACAGCTCTCAACTTATCCAAAAAAAAACTCTTCTTCTTCTGTTCTAATGATACAATAATACAAGGGTGAGGGTGTCTATATCCGTTTTCCCTCCTATGCTTCTAAAACTGTCTAATCTCTTAATTCAAATCTACCTACTTTCATTAAATGGAATTAATTTCTATTACGCCATGCAGATGAGAGAAAATCGCTCAAGATCTGTTTACAACATGCAAGTATGCTTTCTTTAACTACTACATTAATATCTGCCCATTAATTTTTCAAAAACATTTCAAAATGTGCAAAACGTGGGCTACGTTTTTCCAGCTGTCTTCCACCTTTATGCTTGCTTGGCTAGCTACTTACGATGCTCCTACATCACTTAGCCTATATCACATAGATACAATACTCCTCTCCATTACCCCCCTATTACCCCCCTATTTATACATACAAAATGGGCCTAAGCATGGGTAAACTCACGAGCTGACATCCCTTTCCCATTACATATTTCCAAAACCCAAAAAGGGACCCAAAAGTGGGTAGAGATTATGTAATCTCCACTTCATCTGGCGCTCCATCTTTGACAGGCTATCGAAGTCCCAAAAATGATCAAATATGACCAAGTGTTCCCAAAACTTGGTCAATGGCCAACATGTCACTTCTTATATTTGATAGATGATTTATGTTGAACATCATGAACTTATTCCTGGAGGTGTTGGATCCATTCAACAATATACATATTTTTTGTCTCGTTATGAGCATGGGAGGACTCTTCTATGTTGATGTAGTGGGTAGAGTTACATCAATTAGGGCCAATCGTTGGAGCCACAACCATTACACCTTAAAAGGTATGTTCCAAATATAACTATGAAGACCTTTTTTTGTAGCTATGATGAACATAAGGAAAACTTTCATCCCATGTTCATGGATTCTTGGAGTTGTACATTTTAGGATACATGCAATCATCTCGTTGAATGCCTCCACTTTTCAGTTGATCTAGGAATGGAAGGAAGACAATTAGGATAGCTTGGTGTCCATTATGGACCAAAAGATACTTGGAACCCTATTATTCTTATCAGAAACAATCTTTAGCAATATAAAATGAACCCAAGCATGCTCAAAGGAGAGCTTTGTAATGACTTCTATTGTGACTCTTCTCGTAGAGTGAAAAAATTCCCATCTTAGAGAACTAGTAAAAAACCAAAAAAACACAATCATTAGTATGTTGGTTGACAACATGCCTGACATAAAAACCCATGGAGACTAGCTCTGAATTCTTATATAAAATGAGTAGAGGAGTTTATAGTCCATGCTTCTTGATTGCAGTGTTAGAGATGGCACAAGCAGTGCATGATCTGAAATATCTATTGATGTCATTGGTGAGCTGAAGAATTGCAACAATAAAGGTTGTTGAATTGCCATAGGAATGCACTTAAATTATCAACCAAGGGGATAGTACACTTGTGAAGTGTTGTGGAAAATTTATGCAATCTTCAAGAGTAAAAGTACTAGGGAATATATTCTATATTATTTTATTTTAAGGAATGGAAAATACATGTGGTTTATATTCTTTCTACCTATAACAATCAATTCTATTGTTCTGCAACAAAAAGTAATCTAGGTATACAATTCCTTCTGGATCATTGGTTGGTGCTTGGGAAACCCTATAAGGAACCAGTGAATTGAGGAAAAAATTCAATGTTGGGAAACAAAACTACTCTATAGTGTGTTAAACCACAAAAATAATTCCTTCACCAACCATAGGTTCATGGCATGATGATGAATAAGATAATTGCAATCAACTAAATCTTCTATATACAGAACTAAAAGAAACAATCCACATAAATACATATGCAGATTAAATAAAACACATTAAGGTGCATTCACTAGTAGTCTCTTTAAGTGGGGCCTACTTGAAGAGGATTGGTAAATCCCTTATTAAAACTTAAATTAGCTAAAAGGAAAATAGTATTGTATTTCATCAACAATATCCAAAGTACAAACTCAAATCTCCAACACTTTGACCTTAGTTGTATGTAACTTCAAAATATACCACTATGTATCTTATCTCATGTTGCAGATGTGCATATTTATGATAAAGAATCTTTGAGTTCCTACTAAGGAACTCCAAGATTTGTACTAACAATATTACTCCTATAATCATAACTTTCTCTTCATCAATTATTGAATGTTGTTAAGGAATGAGATTATGTTGTGTGTGATCATTCTTTGGTGTTGGAAGGGATGGTATACTGGAGAATTCATAAATCCATTCTTCCTCATGGTTGAATAATCTGATGACAGTTGTGGAGTGCACAACCATTCCCCATCTTCTTCAATTGGACCGTTGTGGATAGTCTGCTTCTATGAACCATTTTGTTTTTTTGTTGAATCCACGGGGATAAGTCAACCTTGCATGTATTAATTGTCTACTATTTGGTGTGTTATGTTCCTTATTGAATTGATGAATGCATATTTTCTATGGAATAGAAGGTATGCGGTTGCATGTTTTTTCTTTCTCCTTGTTGTATGGGACAAGTGCTAGTGGAGGGACCAATTATTGGTAAAAAAAATAAAAGCAACTTTTCTATTACAAAAGTGATCAAGGCTACATAAATCAAACACATAATTATTCCCTACTCATTAGCATAAAAAAGAAAACCCAAGCATATTTCAACCAAAATTAACCATTGCAAGTAATTTATCAAGAAACTGTCATTGGATACAAAATGAGCTAGTTCAACAATTATCAAGCTTAATAATGGGAAAAACTCAAGCTTCTAGGAGGTAAAATGACTATACATGATGAACATGGGTCAATTTAGTAACTCATCAATCACATCATATTTTTCCAATAGAAGTACTTCCATAACACTATCATTATCTTCACTGTGACTAAATTCCTACCACCCAACTATAATGTGGGCCTAAAATCATCTTGTCATGCTCGCCAAAAGGAAGAGAAAGATGGCTTAGATGGCATTGAAATCCATCTTGAAGTGAAATTTTGAAACATGTTTCCTAGCAACCAATGTCTAGTATGTAGAATCAAAGTCAAGATCATTATCATGTATTTGGGGCCACTCTAAAGTCTCTTGTCCACAATAACTAAATATTATGATCAACGTGACAACTAAAGTTTGGTTAAGGAAATTTGAAACTCTATTGGTGCTTCCCTTTTTTTACTTGATATTTAGGTGGAATTGTCGAAGGTATGTGGACCCCTTATGATAGTGGTCATTTTGAAAATTTGTCCTACATATGCGTGATTTGTAGAGACATGTGGTCAATGTCGATGATCATTTCCTTTCCCAAAATATAATTATTCTACTATTGACAACCCTGAATAATGGAGTGAGCCTCTTTGTCATGGGTAAGGTATCTCTGAACCATGTCAAAGAGTGACTCTTTGTGATAGGAAATTGATTGTTGATGCTAAGTGGGGACTACATTGACAACATGATTTGAGGTGTTTTCCTCAATTTTGAGTCACTATTTATAATCCAACAAACTCTGGACTAGTGTTGTACATAGGTGACACGTTATCTCTTCGAATGCTTTATGTTGTGCCTAAACACAAAAAATATTGGCCTTGGCATTACCTTGGGTCACCTATATTGGGGGCTAAGAGATATGAGAGAATCCCAACAAGAACTCATAGTAAAATTTGGTGATGCCCAAGAAGGTGTGAAGCTCCATAAGTGTCTTGGAGGCTAACTAGTTGCATATGAATTTGATCTTCTCTAGATCCACATGCACACCATGCTAATCCATGATGCACCTAAGATATTGAACTCTTTGTATATTGAATGAACACTTCTTTGAGTTGGATCATAGTTTGTGTCACATCATGGTTCTCATTTCTTGTTGAATGTGCTTTAGACACTCTTTCCACATTGTATTGAAGATGAGGATGTCATATACATATACAATCACAAAATAATTGGTGAATGGTGGTATAATATTGTCCATCATCCTCATGTACATTGTTGGCACATTAGTAAAGAGGAAAGAAATGACTAAGCACTTGAAGAGACATTCCTTATACTTGAAGGATGTCATCCACACATCAATTGGCTCAATTAGAATCTAGCGGTAGCCTAACTTAAGATTAATCTTGATGAAAAACTTAGTGCCTTTGAGTTGATTGAGTAGATCATAAATCTGGGGGATGGGGTACATATTCTTGACTGTGATTTTTTTCAAGGCTCTATAGTCAATGTAGAGTTTCGATGTTCCATATTTCTTTTGAACCAACACAATAAGGCTCTTGCAATGTGAAGATCTTGGTCAAATTTGGCCTTTCTATATTATCTCTTAAATCTATTGTCTGGTCTCCTCATGTGCATTAGAGAGCATATGTATAGAGGGCCATTGGGAAGAGGGGAACCCAATGTCAAATCAATTGAATTATTTACCTGAAAATGTAGAGGTACTCCTATAGGTGAAGTGAATATGTCTTTGTATGCTTCTACCAACTAATATACATGTCTCTATTGCATAGAAGAACCCCTTGCAAAGGCCTTAACAGTCATGGTGATTTTATTTTCACTATTTGAATGAACTATGATGAGGAAAAACATCCTAGAAAAATAGGTTATCTTACTTCACTACTTAATAGTGATAAAAGAGATTATGATAGTTGAGGATACCTCTAGTGTTCTATAGATTTTATCTCTCAGGGTGACAATGACACTATGAGGCCCATAATAGTAAAAAACACATCACTTCCACAGATATGGTTGTCCTAAAAAAATCACATACTTTAAGAATGGAAATGTCACATAGTACCTCATCTTTGAAAGGCTAAATGTTGTATTGCATGGGGGCACCTCTAACTGATGTGGATGTCTTACCCCTAGCTTAATAATTTGATGGTGTATGGCTAGGTGTGCATTGTAATTGGTATATTCATCTACAACCTATAATGAGATCAAGTTATTCTAGATGTCATTACCATTAATGAAATGCAACAAATTCCCCTTCCATTGTATTTGTGAGTGGAAGAGGCACTCACCTTCCCTACGCTCCTCTAGTTCCTCTAGTTGGAATTGACAGTGGAAATAGTTAGCTTTCTCATAGACACATCATCTTGAATCATAATCCAAGGCTTTCATCTCTACCAATGATTATTTCTTGGTATTACACTTGACATTTTTGTGACAAGGAATTTTGTGGTGGTCACACTACTTTTTTGCATCCTTCTTCACCTTTGCAAGTGGCTTGATTGATTGTCTTGATGCTATTATTCACGAGGTTAGTTATCTTTACAATTTTTTTTCTTAATATTTAGGGTTACATTTACACTTCTTGTGTTGTGGTTGATTTCCATCACCAAACTCTTTATTACCCTTATATTGAAATGTTTGCTCAATCTTTAGAGCAAAACGATAAATGGCTCCTAGTGAAGAGATGTGCAAAAACTCCATTTGTTTGGATGTATTTGTGTAGGAAGTTATGGTGTTTTAGAACCAAGTGTTGCTCGAAGTCCCAAATACCCATATTTGTATTCAAGGTATAAAAGGAATTAACATACTCCAACACAATCTAGTCATTACCTTGGTGCAAAATAATCTATATCATGTACTAGTCTTCATAATTTCCAACAGGTAAATAGTCTTCCTTAATGGCATCAACAAATCTCCCCCCCCCTCCAAGTGGGTTATGTCACATATAATCTATGATATTTGACATGTTTCACACAGTAAGTATCCCATAAATATTTGACATGGGGAAGGGCGCCTTTAGAAGTGAAAAAGTAATCTTCTCACAATTGGAAAAGTCATGAACATGGACTATTTTATTCAATGGAAGGCGCTACCCACTAGTTTATTAGAAATTAAAAATAAATTCCTTGAAGCAGGGAAACTACAATGATAAATTAATTTTCTCTCTCTCTCTCTCTCTCTCTCTCTCTCTCTCTCTCTCTCTCTCTCTCTCTCTCTCTCTCTCTATATATATATATATATA